>JAXIVJ010017614.1:0-25633 GCA_036785665.1 Chirona hameri | reverse complement strand
CTGCGAAACCGTCTCCCCCAGACGGCGCTCTCCGCCCTTTCGCTGCTCTTCCCGGGAGCACTATCTCGGGTCGGAGACCATTGTCCGTTATCACCGCCTCCCCTGACGTCAGCTGGTGCCGTTACATCACACGAACGGACGCCTCGCTGGTGATGCAACACTGGCGTGTGTCGTGACGTCACTGAGACGGCTGTGACGTCACGGAGGTGGGTCACGGTGCGCTGGGTCGGGAAGCGGGTCACGGTGCGCGGGCGGAGGGGTCGGTGCGGGAGGGGTGGGGTGGGGGGGGGATAAATGTGTCTGCGTCGTCCGCTGTTGCCGGGTCGCGGCGGAGTTGTGCGCCGTAGCCGTGGAGAAAGTGACTGACAGGGGCGATGGTATCCGCTCGGCCGGTGGCGGTGGCGTGACGGCCGATAGGCGGAGACGGCGTGAGGCGTCACCGTGACAGCAGCGCCACGCCGGGCCGGGACCCCGTCACACGACCGGAGACGCAGCCACACAGCGAAACTGACCCGGCACCGGACCGCGACCGAGTCGGCAGCGGAACAGGCAGGCGCCCGTACCGCGCGCCGGCTCACAGTGCCCGCATCACGCTCTAGGACAAATGAAACTCGTGTTCGTGCCTTGTGGATGCCTACATACCGTCTATACGCTGTCTACCCGTCAGTATCTAGGAGCACCTGTTACTGCTGAAGCTGAGAGCTGCGTTAGCCTCGGCGACCGGCCCTGGACTGCTAATGGAAGTCTCCACCGGGTACTGACCCCGTCCGGCACGTCACCCTCGATGTTTGGGTTCGGGGCGGCCATGGGCGCACCGCAGCGGCGACCGAATTAGCCCTGGCGGCGGCCCAGCGGGACCCCGCGGCGGCGCGGCGCGTGGCGGAGCCGCTTTGTGCCTCTTCTGTTGAGTCACGGTTAGCTACGGGGCCTGGTCGCATGGCTGGAACAAGGAACGGGTCGGGTGTGGGAGTGGTGCTGGCTCTGTGCTGGTCCTTTAAGCTGGACCGGGAAAGGGGAACACGGCAGTTTCGAATTCGGTATGTATTGGCAGCTCCATAACTACAGCAAGAGAACCAGCGCAAACAAGAAGACGATGACGAAGAAGAAGAGAAGTGAGAAACGTCCTGAAAACAACAAAGACAAGGCTGACGTCAAATCGCGACAAAACTGAGACAAAGAAACCGATTTCATCTAAAATCGCGATATATCAGCTCCAATCTAAACACATCAGCGATCTATTTGAACAGCTCCGATCCTTGGGCGCAAATTTACCACGCAGTCGTCGCACCTTTAGCCCGCGCCCCGCTGAGTCTCCAGCTGAACGCGCCCCACGGGGGGTAAATTTTACCCCCCCCCCCCCCCCACCTCGTATCCTCCGAACCAATGACCGCAGCGAGACGCGCAAGGCGGCGATCGAAAGCTCTCAATGAGACGAATCTAATGTATACCCGAATTGGTTAGAATAAGGTCACATGTCAGGTCACGGTCAGGTCAAAGTTTAAAATCGAAGTATTTGAGTTCATGGCCATACTTTCCATTCAAAGCCTTATATTGCGACCATTGCCGCACAAAGTGCTCTCAAATGTATAATGCATCTCCCGCATAAGCGAAAGTGAAATCGTAAGCAAAGGTCAAGGTCAAGTCACAAAGGGTCACTATCGGCAAGAGGTCATTCATGCGACAAATGTTTTATGGGCTATTGTACACGTATAATTCAATAGTAGTAGCCATTTTCACAACCTCATCCCATATCATGGCCCTTAGGTGAAGTTCAGGTCAAGGTGAGGTCACATAAGGTCCAAATTTGAAATTGATGAATATAAATATAAAAGACATGTTTCTAGACCAGTTTTGTCTCTGAAATACAGTGGTGGCATTTATTTGTCACTAAAAGCAAAACAAAAATGCAACTTAAAAAAGACGTAATGAGTTACTGACGTAATGACATACTTAGGGAGCCATAAGTCAGTCAAAGATAAAGATATTGCTTTGAAATTTGGTTTAGTATCGTCCATACCTGGTTCTACAATATATATCTTGTTTTTTAACATGTTCAAAAAAAATAGTTTGTGTACATTCTCCGAAAAAAAGTTTTTTTAAAAACCTTTTTGGGGGTCAAAACCCCCAAATTGCGATAGTCCGAGATAACGATTTTGAAGAGAATGTCAGTTTCCTTTTGACGTTTTGTATTTAAAATTTGCATCACAACTCATTGTCTACGATTTGTCAAACATTTATCGTTTTCCACCCAAAAATGGCATGACATGACGTCATTAACCCGCGCCGTGCTGGGGGTGGGGGTGTTTAGACGCCCCCCCCTAAGGTTTTTCGAGGATAGCGAAAAAAACTCCGGCGCTGCGCGCCGCCGTTTTTGGCACATATGTTTTTTTGGCACAGCTGTTCGGGCATCAATTGCGCACATTATGTAAACAAAATACCTCGGGTTATCTCAGGTCAGGTCACCAGACCAGGTCACGTGACCCCACCTCCAAAAATGTTTCCGGTCGTACCACAGCCACAGTTTTTGGCCAATCGATTGTGTACTCACAGGATTTCATAAGGGCAATAGTACCTACAATACGTTTGTCTCGGATTTGTTATATCGGTGACCTAAGGTCGGGTCAATTTCGTGACCTCCCCATTATAAGTCAATGGGGAAATAATAAAATGCTTCCTATTCTGAGGATACGAATTATATCAGCCCAACTCCTTCTGGGTCATGTTATCATAGGCCATTCTTAAAGTTCCAGGGGTATTTTTTGTTCAGTGACCCCTACAGGGTCAGATGAGGTCACCCGAGGTCAACAACACATTTTCGCCCATAACTCTCGACAAAATCCAGATACGTAAGTGAAACTGGCACCAATGTGTTTGGCTCGTCGAGGCACGTCTCCCAATGTGCAACATGACCTAATCGGGTAACCACGAGACCTTGACCTGAGGTCAAATTTATAAGTTGACCTAACCTGGTCATTATGCATATGATACGAAGCGGCTTGACGAAACAAACACGATGGCGTCAAAATATTGCCCTATCTTTGTTACGTAAAAATATATTTGTGAAAACTGTTTGCTAAAAAATAGCCTTTTTGACATTTGATGAGCCTTAACTATTGACCTGAGCTAAAATATGAGGACACCCTGGCGATAGAATTTTTGCAAGAGCTTTCCATTGCTGTTTTCCGTGTGTTCCTAGCTATCATAGTTCCTGTGATATCTGGGGATTTCTGGAGCGAAGTCCTAAAACTTGAAAATCTGACCCTTGATGACCTCTGGTGACCTCAATATTGACCTGAGAAAAAATGGCTGAAATATTTTCCAAATGCATTTTGACGAGCTTTCGAACGATGTTTTCGGTTTTTGTCTACGTCCCATAGGATCCGAGTTAGAGGGGGCGTCGAAACGTCCCCCCCCCCCCCCCCCACCGGCACGGCGAAGGTGGCGCCGAGCACCGGCGCGGCATGGGTTAAAACGTCATTATCTCCCAAAGTACTACATCAATTTCATTGAAATTTGGTGAGAAGACGTAGAATTGATGCCGCATAAGGTACTGGAAGTTTCACGTCGATATTTATCATAGTTTTCAAGTTATTGAGAAAATTGGGGAAGGGGGAGGTAAAATTTACCCTACTCCAGCGGGACGCGGGTTAACCCGGCATTGGCTGGGGTCTCAGCCGAACGCCATTGGCCTGGGGGGGGGGGGGGGTTGCCCTCCCCCGCTGGTTATCTTCCGAACCAATAACCGCAGCGAGACGCGAAGGTGGCAATCGAAAGCTCTCAATGATACGCATCCAAACCATACACTACATTTTTCAAATAAGGTCACATGTCAGGTCACGGTCAGGGCAAAGATAAAATTGAGATATTTGATTTTTTGGGGTCATACTTTCCATCCAAAGCCTTAGATTGCGACTATTATCGCACAAAGTGCTCTCAAAGGTATAATACATATCCCGCATAAGCAAAAGTGAAATTGTAAGCAAAGGTAAGGTCACAAAAGGTCACAGGTCTACGAAAGCCATGCGACACATGTTTGGGGGTTATTTTACGCGTATAATTCGATAGTAGCAGTCATTTTCACAATCTGACACCATATAAGGTCAAGGTCAGGTCAAATAAGGTGAACATTTGAAATTGATAAATATACATACAAAAATGCATGTGTCTAGACCGGTTTTGTCTCAGAAATACAATGCTGGCATTTATTTGTTTGTATCTGGTCACTAAAAGCCAAAAAACGCAATTGCAAAATATGACGTCATGAGTTGCTCATACTTAGGGAGCGATAAGTCAGTCAAAAATAAAGATATTGCTTTGAAATTTGGTTAGTGTATTTTTCACAAGTGGTTGGTTCTTCAACATATCTTCCGGTTTTTTCAGATGTTTGAAAATGTAGATTTGGAGGTCATTTTTTTATAATTTTTTCTCTCATTTTTTTTGGGGTCCAAAACCAACATTTACAGAAAATCCGAGATAGCCATTTTGTAGCCCTTGCAATTTGCTATCTTTTGGGCGTTTTTCGATTGCATTTTGCTTAAAATATTGCATTTGTACAGCCTGCTAAAGTTGAGCTTATTTTGTGTCAAACTCGTGTGTAGTGACGTCACTAAATTCGATATATTTCGAGAGAAAGAAATCTACGAAATTGCTTTATGTTTGCACAGAAGACGTATAATTGATGTCGGATAAGGTATCTGAAGTTTCACGTCGATAACGCTATTAGTTTCTGAGCTATTGCGAAAGTCCGTCAGGGGGGGGGGCGAAAAACGCCACCCCCGCGCCAATCGCGAGTTAAACTCCAATAAACAAACAAACAGCTCCGATCCAAGCATATCATCGATCGATTTTAATTGACAATGCAAAGAACATAGCTGACATTGATGCAAAATTACCGACTCTCGCCGTTATGTATGGGACGCCACACGTAGCTGTCTGCCGAACGCCGGCGGAGATAGAAATGACATCTGTCTGCCGAACGCCGGCGGAGATAGAAATGACATAGCCGGCCGCGACCCGACGCTCATGCCAGCCACGGCGCCCGGAAGCGCATCCCATTGTTATACAGCACGCGCAGATCATGTGAAACATTGACATTGATGATGGCTCATGACTTCACGTCCTGCGGTCGCCGCTGCAGCGCCAAACAAGCAACCTAATTAAAGGAAATAGTTCACCTTCGGAATTTTTTCGGAACACGATTGTATTATATTTTTTTAATACAGTTTCTTTTTTTCTTTTCAAAAATGGTCCTACGTCGCGCCAATTCAGAACAGAAGGTCGTAAATTATTTATTTTATGATGTGCACTTTCAGGCGGTACGGTATATCATATATGCGCCGCATTCCTTCGCCAAAAAGTCAAATATCTTCGGCTGGAGAGTCTTTTCAGCCAAGAAAAGTTGCAGAGAAGGATTTCTTAACACGGGCTACAAAAATGCTATTTCAGTTCAAAACCCCATGTTGAAGGTGAACCCTTCCTTTAAGATTACCGAAAGATAATACTTAGCAAAATGAAACTACCAAATGGGAAAGACATCCGAAACGCAATTTAAATTCGCACTTCTTACAGTCCGGGTATCTTAGCTGTTGTATGCCGGAGGTAGCGAAGTGTGATGATTGGTATCTAACCGCTGAAGACCCGACAGCCAAGTGTCAGCTTTTGATCATTTTAGTCCGAATGTTTTTATTTGATGGATTTCCAAAATCTGGACCCACACTGAGCAAAGCTTGTTGCGCGGGCCCGGAACCCAACCATCCGATCGCGCAATTTCAAGCCATCGTCAAAATTTGGCAGTTTGTGACGTCACCTGCCATTGGGCGTGAAACCCGTATCCGTTGGTAATACAAAATAAAATAAACTAAACTAAGTTTGGGATCTTCCGCGATAAGCACTCAGCCACTTTCGCCGTTCTAGGTCAGCGGGGCATACGTGTGTTCCGTTTCGTCTGTGTTATAAGTTAATGATGCAGTTTCGTCTGTGTTATAAGTGAATGATGCCGTTTTGTCTGTGTTATAAGTGAATGATGCCGTTTCGTCTGTGTTATAAGTGAATGATGCCGTTTTGTCTGTGTTATAAGTGAATGATGCCGTTTTGTCTGTGTTATAAGGTAATGATGCCGTTTCGTCTGTGTTATAAGTGAATGATGCCGTTTTGTCTGTGTTATAAGTGAATGATGCCGTTTTGTCTGTGTTATAAGGTAATGATGCCGTTTCGTCTGTGTTATAAGGTAATGATGCCGTTTTGTCTGTGTTATAAGGTAATGATGCCGTTTCGTCTGTGTTATAAGGTAATGATGCCGTTTTGTCTGTGTTATAAGGTAATGATGCCGTTTTGTCTGTGTTATAAGGTAATGATGCCGTTTTGTCTGTGTTATAAGGTAATGATGCCGTTTTGTCTGTGTTATAAGGTAATGATGCCGTTTCGTCTGTGTTATAAGGTAATGATGCCGTTTTGTCTGTGTTATAAGGTAATGATGCCGTTTTGTCTGTGTTATAAGGTAATGATGCCGTTTCGTCTGTGTTATAAAGTAATGATGCCGTTTTGTCTGTGTTATAAGGTAATGATGCCGTTTTGTCTGTGTTATAAGGTAATGATGCCGTTTCGTCTGTGTTATAAGGTAATGATGCCGTTTTGTCTGTGTTATAAGGTAATGATGCCGTTTCGTCTGTGTTATAAGGTAATGATGCCGTTTTGTCTGTGTTATAAGGTAATGATGCCGTTTTGTCTGTGTTATAAGGTAATGATGCCGTTTTGTCTGTGTTATAAGGTAATGATGCCGTTTTGTCTGTGTTATAAGGTAATGATGCCGTTTCGTCTGTGTTATAAGGTAATGATACCGTTTTGTCTGTGTTATAAGGTAATGATGGCACAGTGTTTGCCCCGTTCGATGTTTGTTTCTGGTCGTGTCCAATTGGCGACCTACATTCCGTTATCGACCACCGGCCGGAGACGCCGAGGCGTTCTCACTCGCAGACACTGGGACATTCTCGCCCGGAGATGCCATGGCGTTCTCGCCCGGAGATGCCATGGCGTTCTCGCCCGGAGATGCCATGGCGCTCTCGCCCGGAGATGCCATGGCGTTCTCGCCCGGAGATGCCATGGCGTTCTCGCCCGGAGATGCCATGGCGCTCTCGCCCGGTCGTGCCGTCCTGTGTTCCGGACAGAACACTGTTGGCTGGCCGACTTACCCCCGACTTACCCGGCGGCGTGGGCCGACTTACCCGGCGGCGTGGGCCGACTTACCCGGCGGCGTGGGCCGACTTACCCGGCGGCGTGGGCCGACTTACCCGGCGGCGTGGGCCGACTTACCCGGCGGCGTGGGCCGACTTACCCGGCGGCGTGGGCCGACTTACCCGGCGGCGTGGGCCGACTTACCCGGCGGCGTGGGCCGACTTACCCGGCGGCGTGGGCGAGAAAAAACGGGTCACCCACCCACCATAGCCAAGCAATGTCATACCCGGCAGAGTGTGAACTCGGCCACTTTCATGTTACGTAGCCACTGCGACGCGTGCCTCTTCATCTGTCACTCGGCTGTGTTTCCAGCTCTGGCTCAGAGTTATTTCAGAGTGTTGCTTTTGCGTACGGCCTCGTCTGCTGTTACCCGGTAGTGGTCGCCGAAATGTGACGGTGATTGCCGTCTGACTCAGACCGGCGGTGGCTCCGTGTCCGTGATTCGCTCTCGTGATTCACGACACCGCGGTACGGTCGGCCCGGCAGCGGTGTCGGCATTAGGGCCGGCTGTGGCCCGTGAGTCAGCTGTTGTTTGGGGGCCGCGCCGGCTGCCCGGCCGGGCTTTTTCGCCGGTATCGACCAGGTACAGACGTTCTTTGTGGTCGTCCGGCACATAGACGCAACAGTTGTGGCGGGTGCGGGCCGCGGAGTCGATAGAGCAGGCCCGTATGAGAACCCCACTCCTGCCGGAGCCAGGACCGGCGGCGTTTGCGGGCGGTACCCGGTCGGTCCTAAATTTAGGTTCGGTTCGGTCCGGTTCGGTCCGGGGGTCGGGTGCGGCGGGAGCGGAGCGGTCGGGACCCCCCCCCCCCCCCACCCCCCACCCGGAGATACCCCGCGGCGTTTACCGGTTGGCTATTTATGTGACCTGCTGCGGAGCTGCCGACATAACTGGCCTCTGACATGGCACAGTTCAGCCCCGGAACCGGGTCATCGGCCACAGCGCAGCCGGTCTCAGCGGACGGCTTTGTGCCCACTGTCCAGCCGGCAATGGAGGTCGTCCGTGACACGCCAGCGTTTGTTGGCTGCGTCTTTCTGTGTATCGGCGCAGTGTTCAAATGATATGGGAACCTCATTCCTTTGTCGGCGAATACAACATCGAAATAGTGCACGTCACTATTGTGCATTGAGCTGGCTTGTGGAGAGCGTTGAATGTCGACTTACCTTCATTATTACAGTCATGTCAAGAGTCGATGCTATACAGTATGCACTCAACTTCATAACATTTGTCAGTGTCAGAGTCGGGGAGAGAGCTAGTAGGTACCAGTTTGTTCCCTTGACGTCATTAGTTTTTACGTATATAATAACATGGTAATCTGGATTAACGCTTTTGTTTAACCTGTCACTAAGAATATACTATATGTATATATGTCACTATAACTCTACATTTCGACACATAAATATTATGATTACATCAGCGACAAATTCGGATAAAGTTTATTATTTAAAAAATGAAGTATATGAAGTGTCTACTATTCCAATGTCACAAAAACGTAGATCCGCCGTGTTTCGGGGACTGTCTCAGGGACCAGGGTGTGCCGTCAGTTCTGCGGGGTTTCGGGGAACGTGTGTCACTGTCTCAGGGACCAGGGGACGTGTGTCACTGTCTCAGGGACCAGGGGGACGTGTGTCACTGTCTCAGGGACCAGGGGGACGTGTGTCACTGTCTCAGGGACCAGGGTGTGCCGTCAGTTCTGCCTGGCGTCAGACCAGAGCACCTGGTAACTACCGTGCACTGTGACACAACCCCTCCCCCTTCCCAGTCCCCGCCGCTGCCGCCGCAGGAGGGTGGTCAGCTGAGGTTTAACCCTCGCCTTACGGGGGTGGGGGGGCTGACAGGCCCCCCTGATGTTTTTCTTGAATAGCTTTCTACACGTGCAGCGCATCTTTCTGAAATTTTCGGTAGCTGAGTTTACAACAATTATACGTATGCTGTAAAAATTTAATTGAAATTGGTCAAGTGGTTTGGGAGATAATCATGTTTTGATGACGTCATGTTGGTGGAAAAAAAAATGGTAGAAAACAGAGTTTGAAAGGAAATTGCAAACGCAATTCACCAAAGATGCAAAATGACATTCTCTTTAAAATGGCAATCTCGGATTTTCTAAATTTTGGGTTTTTGACCCCTAAAATAAAATAAAACTGATTTTTTGGGGAAAATCCCCACAAAATCAAGATTTTCGAAGATGTTAGAAAACCGGAATATATGTGAGAGAACTGAGTATGGACAATACCCATACCAAATTGCAAAGCAATATCTTTATTTTTGACTGAGTGATGGTTCCCTAAGTGTAAGAAACTGATGACGTCATTTTTTTAATAACTTTTTTGACTTTTTTTTTACAAGATACGAACAAATAATTACCTTTTCTGTATGTCTGAGCCAAAACTGGTCTAGGAACATGCCTTTTTATTTACATTTATCAATTTCTCATTGTGAGGTTTTCTGAAGAGCAAAATCGCTGTTCTGGACGTGGTAAATCCGAGGTCATTCACTTGACCTGGAAGGTCACCCGTTGACCTGAAACCTAAGAATCGCATACTGTTAAATTCCTCTCATGACAGGCAACATGCTGGTTCTTACCGCATTGCTCTAAGTTGCTTGGTTTGGAAGTTAATAGGGGGCCTGTCAGCCCCCCCCCCCCGTAGGGCGAAGGTGAAAAGCTCCTGTAGGGTGAGGGTTAACCTTCGCCCCGCTGTGGTCTCCAGCCGAACGCGCCCCGCTGGGGGTAAAAATTACTTCCCCCTCGTATCTCCCGAACCAATGACCGCAGCGAGGCGCGCAAGGCGGCGATCGAAAGCTCTTAATGAGAAGAATCTAACGCATACCCGAAATTCTTGAAATAAGGTCACATGTCAGGTCACGGTCAGGTCAAATGTCAAAATGGAGTTATTTGAGCTGGTGGGCCATACTTTCCATTAAAAGCCTTAAATTACGACTATTATCGCACAAAAGCTGTCAAAGGTATAATACATCTACCACATTACCGAAAGTGAAATTGTGAGCAAAGGTCAAAGGTCAGGTCACAAAAGGTCACTATTGGCAAGATGTCTACGAAAGTCATGCGACACATGTTGTATGGGTAATTTTACCCGTATAATTCGATAGAAGTAACCATTTTGACAACCTGACCCCATATAATGACCCTTGCGTGAAGTTAAGGTCAAGGTCAGGTCATATAAGGTCAACATTTGAAATTTATTAATCTAAACAAAAAGGCATACTTCTATACCAGTTTTGTCTCAGAAATACAGTGGTGGCATTTATTTGACTGTATCTGGCCACTAACAGCAAACAAACACAACTTAAAAAAATGACGTCATGAGTTACTCATACTTATGGAGCCATAAGTCAGTCAATTATGGAGCCATAAGTCAGTCAAAAATAAAGATATTGCTTTGAAATTTGGCTTGGGTATCGTCCATACTTGGTTCTCTAATATATATTCCGTTTTATAATATTTTTGACAATTTTGATTTTGTGAAAATTTTGACGATTTTTCTGGGAGAGGAGTCAAAGGCTCAAAAATTGCGAAAATCCGAGATGGCCATTTTGAAGAGAATACTATTTCCTTTCTTTTGACGTTTTCATTTGCCATTTGCTTAAAAACTCGACTTAATACGATTCGTCGAATATTTAGCGTTTTTGTTGTAAAAAATGGCCTGACATGACGTCATTAAAACGTAATTTTCTCACACGTTTTTGGGTCTAATGCATTTTCCTTTTTCAGACGGGTGTATAATTGATTGGGTTGAAGGTACTGCAAATGTAGTGTCGATATCTCTTTCCATTTTTTTTTAGTAATTCAATATATTCGTGAGGGGGTAAAACCCTCCCCCCCCCCCCCCCCAGCGGGGCGCGGGTTAACTGACCGTCAGATAGGCAGACTGAGGAGGGAGGGGGCCGGGCGGTGTGTCGCCGCCGTGGGGGGGGGGCAACAGCTGAGGTTTAAAGGGCAGTCTCAGATAGGCGCCCGGGGCGGTGCGCGCCGCCACTGTTGCCGGCTGGCAGTGGAGTGGCCGCGCTGATAACAGGGCCGCTATCGTGGGACCACACTAACACGCCGCACCGCCGGGACTGCGTGAGGGGTGTGACGGGGGGGGGGGGGGGGTATGCCTCACCCGGTTCTCTCGGCTGCTCCTGACATCACCTCAGCTAACATCGCCTGCTGCATCATTTATCAACTCCACTCATACTACCACAACTCACATCACCTCAGTTCAAATCAGTTTAGTTCACTTCACCATCACATGTCCACTATGTCACCTCACCAAACCCTACGTGTCGTCATTCCCCGCCACCTCACCTTGTCTCTCCGCGCCTCCACTACGTTAGCTTCACCTCATATCGCCTCACATCACCTCACGTCACCACACCTGTCACCTCTTCACATATATTCACGTCACATCACGTCACATTACATCACCTCTCTTCACATCACTTCATCTCACATCACCTCACCTCACTTCACGTCTCCACACCTCACTTCACCTCTCTTCACATCACATCACCTCATCACATCACCCCACGCCACCTCTCTTCACATCATTTCATCTCACATCACTTCTCGTCTCCACACCTCACTTCACCTCTCTTCACATCACATCACCTCACATTACATCACCTCACGTCACCTCTTCACATCACTTCATCTCACCTCACCTTATCTTTCCTCACCTCACGCTCACCTCACGTCACCTCTCTTCACATCACCTCACCTCACCTCATCTCATCTCGCCACATATCACCACATTTTACATCACCTCTCTTCACATGACTTCATCTCACCTCACCTTACATCACGTCACCACACCTCACGTCACCTCTCTTCACATCACATCACGCCATGTCCGTTTCCATTGGCCCTGTACCATCGGCCCACCCAGCTTAATCCTCGCCCGGGTAGGGCAAAATCACTACGTGTTCGGGTAGGGGGTACGACCCCCCCCCCCTAGCGTTTTGCCCCTAATTGAACTAGAGCTTCGATTCAAAGACGAACGTGTTGCTTGTGACGAGAGGAAGCCGCTGGTACCCGATTGTAAGGTCTTGGGCCATTATGTGACCTCTGAGGTCATGTCAATGACCCAAAAGTCATCAAAATTGTAAATGAGTATAAATGTAATTTTATCGAGCTAGAATCGTGCATGAGCATATCATAATGCTTAATGGGTGCCAAAGTCGTGATCAGCGTCACACAATGTCCTAAAACTGCCAAATTCCAAAAAGGTCATGTCAGGTCATCTGAGGTCAGTGACCTCGGTTGACCTGTGGAAGCGCATGACCCCAGTGGAACATATAATTATGTAAAATGGATCCCAAATTTGAAATCAGCGTCACAAAATGTCCTAGAAACCGCCAGAAGCCCAAAAAAGTAATCTGAGGTCATCGGAGGTCAATGACCTCAGTTGACCTCTGAAAAGGTCAATCGAGGTCACAATCTCAGTGGAAACCACAACTGTCACCTGGAAACACCTGTGCATATACTGCTGAACAACAAACACTCGGCAACTGTACAAGTTACAATCATCGATACTGCGGGACGCCAGTTGCGCCTGACATGACCTTGAGAAATAGGTCACGGGTCATGTGGGTTAGAAATTCATTTTTTTAAAGTATGTGGATTGTTTTTCTTCTTCAAAAGTAGGGTACTGAAAGTTACAACGTAATCGGTTGAAAACTACGCGAGTGATTCCAGAAAAACCGAGTGGGGCATCCACCCCCCAGATTCAGATTCAGATTCTTTATTCATGACAAATCCATAAAACATGGGTTTTCGTTGTCATACGTCAGGGAGGTAAGAATCAGGGCGAGGTGCAACATCAGCACCCTCCCCCCCCCCCCCCCCCCCACCCAGGCGAGGGTTAACACCTTCAGCTACATTTTAGATCCACTTGACCTGTCAGGATGGCGAGCCAATTTCGACAAGAAGCCATGGAAGCGAAATGGTTGCAGGTGCTCAGGCGTTCACCGCTCCATCTGGTATCACCATATGCACTCTAGGTGTTATTGCTCCATACGGTGATGTGCCCTGTGTCGTGCCTTCATTAGGGCGTAACACACTTATGGATGGACATAACACTGAACATGTATATTGTATGTGGATGTCCGGGGCGTTGACCCTGGCACTGGCCGGCACCGGACGGCGCTGCTGGCCGCTGCTGGCCGCTGCTGGCCGCTGATGCCGGGTTACTTGGTGCACCACAGTGTTCAACACAGACCGGCGGCTTGTGTTGGAGCTGCAACACAGACCGACGGCTTGTGTTGGAGCTGCAGAACACTCGGAGCCAACACCGCCCTTGGTGAACTCGGGTGCGACGGGCCTGGTGTCTGGCCTGAGGTGAACTCGGGTGCGACGGGCCTGGTGTCTGGCCTGAGGCGGACTCGGGTGCGACGGGCCTGGTGTCTGGCCTGAGGCGGACTCGGGTGCGACGGGCCTGGTGTCTGGCCTGAGGCGGACTCGGGTGCGACGGGCCTGATGTCTGGGCTGAGGCGGACTCGGGTGCGACGGGCCTGGTGTCTGGCCTGAGGCGGACTCGGGTGCGACGGGCCTGGTGTCTGGCCCTTGGTGAACTCGGGTGCGACGGGCCTGGTGTCTGGCCTGAGGCGGACTCGTGTGCGACGGGCCTGGTGTCTGGCCTGAGGCGGACTCGGGTGCGACGGGCCTGGTGTCGGACCTGAGGTGAACTCGGGTGAGACGGGCCTGGTGTCTGGCCTGAGGCGGACTCGGGTGCGACGGGCCTGGTGTCTGGCCCTTGGTGAACTCGGGTGCGACGGGCCTGGTGTCTGGCCTGAGGCGGACTCGGGTGCGACGGGCCTGGTGTCTGGCCTGAGGCGGACTCGGGTGCGACGGGCCTGGTGTCTGGCCCTTGGTGAACTCGGGTGCGACGGGCCTGGTGCCTGGGCTGAGGCGGACTCGGGTGCGACGGGCCTGGTGTCTGGGCTGAGGCGGACTCGGGTGCGACGGGCCTGGTGTCTGGCCTGAGGCGGACTCGGGTGCGACGGGCCTGGTGTCTGGCCCGAGGCGGACTCGGGTGCGACGGGCATGGTGTCTGGCCCTTGGTGAACTCGGGTGCGACGGGCCTGGTGTCTGGCCTGAGGCGGACTCGTGTGCGACGGGCCTGGTGTCTGGCCCTTGGTGAACTCGGGTGCGACGGACCTGGTGTCTGGTCTGAGGCGGACTCGGGTGCTACAGGCCTGGTGTCTGGCCTGAGGTTAACTCGGGTGCGACGGCCCTGGTGTCTGACCTGAGGCGGACTCGGGTGCGACGGGCCTGGTGTCTGACCTGAGGCGGACTCGGGTGCGACGGACCTGGTGTCTGGCCTGAGGCGGACTCGGGTGCGACGGGCCTGGTGTCTGGCCTGAGGCGGACTCGGGTGCGACGGGCCTGGTGTCTGGCCTGAGGTGAACTCGGGTGCGATGGACCTGGTGTCTGGCCTGAGGCAGACTCGGGTGCGACGGACCTGGTGTCTGGCCTGAGGCGGACTCGGGTGCGACGGACCTGGTGTCTGACCTGAGGCGGACTCGGGTGCGACGGGCCTGGTGTCTGGTCTGAGGCGGACTTGGGTGCGACGGGCCTGGTGTCTGGCCTGAGGCGGACTCGGGTGCGACGGGCCTGGTGTCTGACCTGAGGCGGACTCGTGTGCGACGGGCCTGGTGTCTGACCTGAGGCGGACTCGTGTGCGACGGGCCTGGTGTCTGGCCTGAGGCGGACTCGGGTGCGACGGGCCTAGTGTCTGGCCTGAGGCGGACTCGTGTGCGACGGGCCTGGTGTCTGGCCCTTGGTGAACTCGGGTGCGACGGGCCTGGTGTCTGGCCTGAGGCGGACTCGGGTGCGACGGACCTGGTGTCTGGCCTGAGGCGGACTCGGGTGCGACGGACCTGGTGTCTGGCCTGAGGCGGACTCGGGTGCGACGGGCCTGGTGTCTGGCCTGAGGCGGACTCGGGTGCTACATGCCTGGTGTCTGACCTGAGGCGGACTCGTGTGCGACGGGCCTGGTGTCTGACCTGAGGCGGACTCGTGTGCGACGGGCCTGGTGTCTGGCCTGAGGCGGACTCGGGTGCGACGGGCCTGGTGTCTGGCCTGAGGCGGACTCGTGTGCGACGGACCTGGTGTCTGGCCTGAGGCGGACTCGGGTGCGACGGGCCTGGTGTCTGACCTGAGGCGGACTCGGGTGCGACGGGCCTGGTGTCTGGCCTGAGGCGGACTCGGGTGCGACGGGCCTGGTGTCTGGCCTGAGGCGGACTCGGGTGCGACGGGCCTGGTGTCTGGCCTGAGGCAGACTCGGGTGCGACGGGCCTGGTGTCTGGCCTGAGGCGGACTCGGGTGCGACGGCCCTGGTGTCTGACCTGAGGCGGACTCGTGTGCGACGGGCCTGGTGTCTGGCCTGAGGCGGACTCGGGTGCGACGGGCCTGGTGTCTGGCCTGAGGCGGACTCGGGTGCTACATGCCTGGTGTCTGACCTGAGGCGGACTCGTGTGCGACGGGCCTGGTGTCTGACCTGAGGCGGACTCGTGTGCGACGGGCCTGGTGTCTGGCCTGAGGCGGACTCGGGTGCGACGGGCCTGGTGTCTGGCCTGAGGCGGACTCGTGTGCGACGGACCTGGTGTCTGGCCTGAGGCGGACTCGGGTGCGACGGGCCTGGTGTCTGACCTGAGGCGGACTCGGGTGCGACGGGCCTGGTGTCTGACCTGAGGCGGACTCGGGTGCGACGGGCCTGGTGTCTGGCCTGAGGCAGACTCGGGTGCGACGGGCCTGGTGTCTGGCCTGAGGCGGACTCGGGTGCGACGGCCCTGGTGTCTGGCCTGAGGCGGACTCGGGTGCGACGGGCCTGGTGTCTGGCCTGAGGCGGACTCGGGTGCGACGGGCCTGGTGTCTGGCCTGAGGTGAACTCGGGTGCGATGGACCTGGTGTCTGGCCTGAGGCAGACTCGGGTGCGACGGACCTGGTGTCTGGCCTGAGGCGGACTCGGGTGCGACGGACCTGGTGTCTGGCCTGAGGCGGACTCGGGTGCGACGGGCCTGGTGTCTGGCCTGAGGCGGACTCGGGTGCGACGGCCCTGGTGTCTGACCTGAGGCGGACTCGGGTGCGACGGGCCTGGTGTCTGGCCTGAGGCGGACTCGGGTGCGACGGGCCTGGTGTCTGGCCTGAGGTTAACTCGGGTGCGACGGGCCTGGTGTCTGACCTGAGGCGGGCTCGGGTGCGACGGGCCTGGTGTCTGGCCTGAGGCGGACTCGGGTGCGACGGGTCTGGTGTCTGGCCTGAGGTTAACTCGGGTGCGACGGGCCTGGTGTCTGGCCTGATGAGGACTCGGGTGCTACAGGCCTGGTGTCTGACCTGAGGCGGACTCGAGTGTGACGGGCCTGGTGTCTGGCCTGAGGCGGACTCGGGTGCGACGGGCCTGGTGTCTGGGCTGAGGCGGACTCGAGTGTGACGGGTCGGACGGACCTGAGGTGGCTGATTAGCTGACGTGCCGCGCCCCCGCTGGACTGGACCATGGGAAATCTGCGTATTTATCTGCAGTATCCTGCATGGCTGCCATACCTGACTGCCTAGTTCAGGCTACATATCGGAATTTGGTGGTGCACCTCTCATCCCTGCATATGTAGCCTTTCCCCCGCCACCCCTCCCCAGACGGTGATACCAGTGGCGTCGCTGGGCCCACTGGAAGACACGTGGCTGTGGCTTCAGCCCCGACCACATGGCTCCGGCCATTGGCACTGCACAAAGACGGTGGGCGTCACTGGGCTTTGGCTAAGCTCTCGGCGGCTGGCAGCGTGACCTTGACTGGTGCGCGTCAGAGGGTCGTGATCGGCACCAGATGGGCCCGCGATCCGACTCCGAGAGCGGGGTTAGCTGCGCTCAGATCCGGCACAGCGGGCGGAAAAGTGCAGACCTTTGGTCGGCGTGCTGGGCGGACAACAAAGATCGATGGTGTGCGGGGCGGTTTAAAGGAAAGGTCGGGATTCTTTTTATGTGTTTGATAGCCAGCTGACATTGCAGGCTGACGATTTGAGATTATCGATTGTTTCTTAACGATCCCTCATGCTGGCCTTGCAGGCAATGGAAACTGTGAAAGTATCATGGCACCTTCATAATCTCCAGGCAGATCGTTAATATGGCTTTTATGAGTTTTTCAAAATATTTTGTGTCCAATTAAGTTCTATGGGAAAGCGGATGCATCTTACATACCGATGTACTACCTTAGTTCAGCAATTGCACATTGCAACGATAAATTTACGTTATGTGGATAATTATTAACCCGCGCACTGCAGGGGCTTTGCGCCGAACACGAACTGCAGGGGGGTTGATTTCCGCCCCCCCCCCCCCCTGAGATCTCGAAAACTACGCAACGTAGCGAGAAGCGGAAAAAGGCATTTGATTGCTTCATACATGTTCTATCGAAAGTATTTCAGTGGTTTTTTAAGTCAGGTCAAAATTGAGGTCACCAGAGGTCATCAAAGGTCAAATTTTCCAGTTTTTTCCTGTTTTAGGACATCGCTCCAGAAATTCCCATATATCTCAGAAACGATGACATTTAGAAACAAACTGAAAAAAGCAAACGCCAGCCAGTGAAATTTGTAATCGCTAAGGTGTCCTTAGATTTGATCTCAGGTCAATATTTGAGGCTCCAGAGGTCAAAAAGGGGAAAAATGCGTTTTTTTTACTAAATCGTTTTGCTATTAACTTTTTACTTAATAAAGATAACGGAACACTGTTTACGCCATTGTGTTTATCTTGTCAAGGCGCTTTGCATGATATATATGGTCACCTTGTTAAGTCAACTTAACAATTTGACCTAAGGTCAAGGTCAAGTGGTGACCCAAGTAGGGCATGTTGCATATGGAAAGACGTGTCTCGACGAGACAAACACATTGATGTCTGTTTTACTTCTCTATCTTCATTATGTCGAGAGTTATTGACAACAAAGTGATGGTGACCTCGCATGACCTCAAATGACCCAATAGGGGTCACTGAACAAAACTTACACTTGGATCATCAAGAATATCCTATAATAACATGATCCAGAAGTAATTGGACTAGTACCATGCATATCCTTGAAATAGGAAGCATTTGTAGATTTCCCCATTGACTTATTATGGGGAGGTTACGAAATTAACCTGACCTTAGGTCACCGATATCAAAATTCCGAGTTATACGAATTGTAAGTACTGATGCCCTCATGACATCCTGTAAGTTTCAACCTGATCGGTGAAAAACTCTGGCTTTGGCACAACTGCAAACATTTTTGGTGGTGGGGTCACTTGACCTGGTCTGGTGACCTGACCTGAAATGACCCGAGCATATTTTTTTCTCTAAAAGTGTGCGCAATTGATGTCCTAACAGGTGTATCAAAACCCGGCGGCGCTGCCCGCCGCCGTTTTTTTCGCTATATTTGAAAAACCTGAGGGGGGGGGGGGCGGAAATCAACCCCCCTGCAGTGCGCGGGTTAACCCTCGCCCTACGGGGGGGGGGGGCTGACAGGCCCCCCTGAGGTTTTTCTTGAATCACTTTTTACACATGCGGCGCATCTTGCTGAAATTTTCGGTAGCTGAGTTTACAACAATTATACGTAAGCTGTAAAAATTTAATTGAAATTAGTTGAGTAGTTTGGGAAATAATCATGTTTTGATGACGTCATGTTGGTGGAAAAACGATAAATATTTGAAAAATGGTAGAAAACCTAGTTTTAAAGGACATTGCGAACGCAATTCACCAAAGATACAAAATGGCATTTTCTTTAAAATGGCAATCTTGGATGTTTAAAATGTTGTGTTTTTGATCCCTAAAATAAAAAAAAACAGTATTTGTTTAAATCCCCACAAAATCAAATTTTCAAAGATGTTAGAAAACCCGGAATATATGTGAGAGAACTGAGCATGGGCAATACCCATACCAAATTTCAAAGCAATATCTTCATTTTTGACAGTGATGGCTCCCAAGTGTAAAAAAACTGATGACGTCATTTTTTAAATAACTTTTTTAAAACTTTTTTTGACAAGATACGAACAAATAATAACCTTTTCTGTCTTTCTGAGCCAAAACTGGTCTAGGAACATGTCTTTTTATTTACATTTATCAATTTCTAATTTTGAGGTTTTCTGAAGAGCAAAATCGCTGTTTTGGACGTGGTAAATCCGAGGTCATTCACTTGACCTGGAAGGTCACCCGTTGATCTGAAACCTAAAAATCGCATAGTGTTAGATTTCTCTCATGACAGGCAACATGCTGGTTCTTACCGCATTGCTTTAAGTTGCTTGGTTTGAAAGTTAACAGCCTGTCAACCCCCCCCCCCCCCCGTAGGGCGAAGGTGAAAAAACTTACGTAGGGCGAGTTAAAACCATGCACTAACCTTGCACTGGCATGTTTAGTCTGCATGGTGTTGCGATATCTTGCACGGTGGCACAATGTAACTTTCTGGCCTTGGACATGAGACCAAACATGCGCTTGTTGTTGTCTTATCTCTGTGAGCGTGGCCCGGAGCTCCTATCGATGGCTGGCACCAGAGCTGGTACTCAGTAGTGATCGATAACGATGGCTGGCACCAGAGCTGGCACTCAGTAGAGATCGATAACGAGTCTCGTGTCGTAACTCAACTCATAACCGCACCATAGCGGGACATGTGACGCGCAATCCTGCGATCTGTGGTCTGTGGCGCCGACCTGTGGTATGTGGCCTGTGGCCGCCGACCTGTGGTCTGTGGTCTGTGGCGCCGACCTGTGGTATGTGGTCTGTGGCGCCGACCTGTGGTCTGTGGCCTGTGGCCGCCGACCTGTGGTCTGTGGCCGCCGACCTGTAGTCTGTGGTCTGTGGCCGCCGACCTGTGGCCTGTGGCCTGTGGCCGCCGACCTGTGGTCTGTGGCCTGTGGCCGCCGACCTGTGGTATGTGGCCTGTGGCCGCCGACCTGTGGTATGTGGCCTGTGGCCGCCGACCTGTGGTATGTGGCCTGTGGCCGCCGACCTGTGGTATGTGGCCTGTGGCCGCCGACCTGTGGTCTGTGGCCTGTGGCCGCCGACCTGTGGTCTGTGGCCTGGGGCCGCCGACCTGTGGTCTGTGGCCTGTGGCCGCCGACCTGTGGCCTGTGGCCTATGGCCGCCGATATGTGGTCTGTGGCCTGGGGCCGCCGACCGACACATCGTACGTCCCGGCGCCAATTGTGATTTGATGATTGTCGATGCGCATGGCACGTTTACAGTGAAGGCCACCGTGTGCACGTGCACGCTGCTTGATGACCTTTTGCGACGCTGACCCTGACGCGATCTAGTTATGCTTCAAATAGGATGACAGTTCATGTGTCATTCAACCGAAACGGTGCACTAGCCAAATTTTTGCCCATATAGCCCTAGTTGGGTTGGGATTGGTACGTGAAGTAATGGTGTGGGCAGCGGTGCTGATTTTTCAAAACGATTGGGGGGGGGGGGCGACGAACAGGAACGAATCTAAGGATACCCATCAACGCCATGGCTTTACCGAAACGACCGAAATCGGCTGAAAATTAACACATTTTTACTTTAAAAGGAAGTCTAGGCAACTTGTAAAAAGGATTTTGTTTTTAATCGGTTCCTGATGCAAAGGTAGGCGAAGTTCATGAGTTTTGGAATTTTGCCGGAAGGCCTCTCAAACCAACGTTTTTGGCCGATCTGGATTCGCCAGTAGGGCCGGGGTATTAATTGGAGCCCTTTCTTAGTAAAACGGCAGTCTTAACTGTTTCAGAATGTTGTGAGGTGATTCATTTTGGACTATAAAAAACTGTATGTGAAGATACAAAAAATTAAATAAATTAAAACGGTACATTTCCTGATTTCTCATTGATTCATCACTTTAACCAGTACAACGGCTTTTTGGGCGATGACCGGGCGGGCGCGCACTGGTAAAGCTAAAGCAGGTTTGAAATATGAAACGGTACGGGAGCACACGTGGTATTAACACATAGTCCTTTTAGTTCTTTTAGTCCTCCATAAAAATTGCCAGGCCTCCATGCATGCCAACATAAAAAATAAGTTTGACTAAATTGTACATGATCTCCTTTCTCTAATCCGCGGAAAGGGAGTACGTCCTAAGCGGCTGCATGCTTCAGCGTATAAAATACGAATGCTTAGATAAATCAAGCCATTTTTGATCAATAATGATTTTTGTTCATTTCGACGTCTGCGGGTGCCACGCGCTGTGGTACCACCCCTATCAGAACGCACCATAACAAAATCAAAATTGATTTGATGGTCCTATCCAATGGTGAAAACCCGATCTCAATCCGAGCAGTGGTTGCAAAGTTATTAGCTTCCGAAAAGCATCTGTATGGCCAGGTGGGGCCGGGTCAAATGTATTTTTTTTAAGTAAGTTGACGAGAAACCTCACGGGCGCTTCGCGCCCGCTCGGTAATCAGTATAGTTCCGACCCAAGCGGTATCCCTTGAATTGGAAAATGATATCCCATGGAATAGAACACGAGGCGCCATGACGCCCTGGTTTAACCCGCGCCCGGATCCCGCGCCTCTGAGCCAACCTCGCAGCTTGGTCGGTGGGAGGGGGGCAAAATGACCCCCACTAATTCGAAAACTAAAAGGGCTAGAACGACGTGAAAAAAACGTTTGTAAGCTCTTAACAAGATCATTCAAAGTCACTTCGATCATGTTTCGCTCAGGTCAACATTAGGTCACCAGTGGTCATCGAAGGTCAAATTTCCCAATTTTAGAACTTTGCTCCAAAAACCCCCAAATATCTCGGGAAATATGATAGCTGGGTCATTCCACGCCAACTCAACCATTCAAGGTTGCACAACCATCTCAGATTTTGACAATTGGGTTATAGCCTATAGGGTAATCTTGTGCTCCGATTACGATTCTGAGGTGTTCAGACTTCTGCAGAGCTCCTCTGGATCCTCTGGATCTGGATCCTCTGGATCTGGATCCTCTGGATCCAGAACAGCAAGAAGTTGGTTTTGGGGGGCAAATCCCAAGAAGTGTCATACAATTATTAAAATGTACTTGAATAGGTGGTTTAAAATATTTTTGGCAAAAGTGTTTTAGCTTTTCTTTTAAATTACCAAATGTGTCATTGTTTGGCCGATTTCAGTTTGGGGGTTTGTTTGGGGATTTGGTTTGAGGGTTTGGTCTCTTTGCTCACTCTTGTGGCCAAATAACATAGGGGGAAGGGGAGAGGCGAGGGGACCATTGGGGATGGGGGGGGGCGAACTCAACAGGGGGGGGGGACGAGGGCCACCCCAAAAGTATATAAATCGACACCTACTCCTAGGTGTCGATCGAACTCCTAATCGTGGGTGGAGTTTGTCCCCGAATATCTATGGAACCAGATATTTAAAGCGACCGTTCCTCATTTTTGTATTTTTTGAGTGAACAGTACTCGTCCTGACAAAATGAATTGATGACTCTTAAGACAATTATCGCACTTCTTTCTATCGAACCTCTTTGGACTTGCCGTTTGTTCTTCTTGGGAAATGTAAGCGCGAAGCATGTTACGTAAGCGTAGCGGTAAATGTGCATACGGATCGTGCTCAAATGTCAACCTGTATTGCCGATTCTAGTTCTGCATTTTTCTCCTTTCGTTTCTGCAAGACATTGGCGTTTTGGAGCGCCCGATACTGTCGCAATAGTCAACCCACTAAGCGTGTTCTGTCGGTCCACAAGTACGGTTCGACTCTTTCTTCACCACGGCCTGGGTTCCTCCCACGCCTCTCTCCTCTATTGCCGCTGACCCGCTTACAGGTCACAGCGAGAGAAGCAGCAGTAGCTACACCTGGCCGCCGACGCCGTGCGATAGCCACGGACTCATGGTCCGTGTCCGCCCACGCCAGGCCAGTTTGTGTCATTCCAGCACCCGTGACAGATCATAGACAAGTATCGTGATACACGCTTAGCGTGACGTAGTGCAGATCTAAGACGCCCGTAACGCCAGCGCCTTATTGTCACCGTTTACTACTAAGGTCATTTAGCGATGAATGTTTCATAACCCATAGCATAGCTCCGCCATTGTTTCTCCACTGTGTCGCCTTGATACGTGATTTCTCTCGGCGGGGCCGGGCGGCCGGCTCAACTGCGAGCTGTGCCGGCCCGCTCCATTCGGGCTGTGAGCTGCGGCAGCTGCTCTGCGGCAGCTGCTCTGCGGCAGTCTCTGACAGCCATTGATCTGCGCCGTGCCGCAGTGTCCTCGGAGGCTTGGCGATGTCCTCTGTCCTCTGCCTGCCCATCCCCGCTCCCGTGGTATCTCCTCTGCCCGCCCATCCCCGCTCCCGTGGTATCTCCTCTGCCCGCCCAACCACGCTCCCCTGGTATCTCCTCTGCCCGCCCAACCACGCTCCCCTGGTATCTCCTCTGCCCGCCCATCCCCGCTCCCGTGGTATCTCCTCTGCCTGCCCATCCCCGCTCCCGTGGTATCTCCTCTGCCCGCCCAACCACGCTCCCCTGGTATCTCCTCTGCCCGCCCATCCCCGCTCCCGTGGTATCTCCTCTGCCCGCCCATCCCCGCTCCCGTGGTATCTCCTCTGCCCGCCCAACCACGCTCCCCTGGTATCTCCTCTGCCCGCCCATCCACGCTCCCCTGGTATCTCCTCTGACCGCCCAAACACGCTCCCCTGGTATCTCCTCTGCCCGCCCAACCACGCTCCCCTGGTATATCCTGTGCCTACCCACCCCCTGCTCCCTGGCTTCTCTATGGTCACTGCCGCGCCCCAGAACGAGTGAGTCCCACACAGTCCACAAACACTCCTACACACGCACACGTACACGCTCTGTGAGTACACACACACACACAGAGTCCGGCGACGGTCTGAGTCATACACACACACACACACAGGGTTCTGGCTCCGTGGAAGCTCGCCGATGGTGCGGCGGCGGCAGCGGCGGCTCGGGCGGCCTGAGTCATACGGCGGTGAGAGGGGAACCGAAACGATACGGCGGATGGCCCGGATGGCTGAGCGTGAGCCGCTCATGGCTACGGCGAAAGGCGTCTGTAGCGATTTCCGCATAATCGGCTGTATGCTAGTGGACACGTCATGCACGCGTCAACTATTCATGGAGTGGCCAGGATGTTTGTCTCCTGGAGTTACCTGGATAGCGGACACCTGTTCTGTGGAGTGGCCAGGATGTTTGTCTCCTGGAGTTACCTGGATAGCGGACACCTGTTCTGTGGAGTGGCCTAGATGTTTGTCTCCTGGAGTTACCTGGATAGCGGACACCTGTTCTGTGGAGTGGCCAGGATGTTTGTCTCCTGGAGTTACCTGGATAGCGGACACCTGTTCTGTGGAGTGGCCTAGATGTTTGTCTCCTGGAGTTACCTGGATAGCGGACACCTGTTTTGTGGAGTGGCCAGGATGTTTGTCTCCTGGAGTTACCTGGATAGCGGACACCTGTTCTGTGGAGTGGCCAGGATGTTTGTCTCCTGGAGTTACCTGGATAGCGGACACCTGTTCTGTGGAGTGGCCAGGATGTTTGTCTCCTGGAGTTACCTGGATAGCGGACACCTGCTCTGTGGAGTGGCCAGGATGTTTGTCTCCTGGAGTTACCTGGATAGGGGACACCTGCTCTGTGAGTGGCCAGGATGTTTGTCTCCTGGAATTACCTGGATAGCGGACACCTGTTCTGTGGAGTGGCCAGGATGTTTGTCTCCTGGAGTTACCTGGATAGCGGACACCTGTTCTGTGGAGTGGCCAGGATGTTTGTCTCCTGGAGTTACCTGGATAGCGGACACCTGCTCTGTGGAGTGGCCAGGATGTTTGTCTCCTGGAGTTACCTGGATAGGGGACACCTGCTCTGTGGAGTGGCCAGGATGTTTGTCTCCTGGAGTTACCTGGATAGCGGACACCTGTTTTGTGGAAGGTGGCCAGGATGTTTGTCTCCTGGAGTTACCTGGATAGCGACACCTGTTTTGTGGAGTGGCCAGGATGTGTGTCTCCTGGAGTTACCTGGATAGCGGACACCTGCTCTGTGGAGTGGCCAGGATGTGTGTCCTCCTGGAGTTACCTGGATAGCGGACACCTGCTCTGTGGAGTGGCCAGGATGTGTGTCTTCTGGAGTTACCTGGATAGCGGACACCTGCTCTATGACGAATATCGTCGGCGGAATTTCCCGACTAAACAGGCCGCATCACTGAAACGACAGGGTCGGACGGGACGGGACGGTGGCGGTGGTCGGTGGCGGTGCTGGTACCGGGATGTGCAGCGCTGACCTCGCTGGCTGCAGGCCGGTTCACCTCGACCCACCCCGCTTCCCGGCCGGTCTGTGCAGGTCCCAGTCTGGCCTGCCCGGTCCGGGGCGGTGTCCGCGGTCCCGGCCGTCCTGACCGGTCCCGCTGACCTCACTGGCTGCGGGCTGTTCGACCTCGACCCGCCCTGTTGTCCCGTCCTGCTGTCCCGTCCTGCTGACCCGCCTGTTGTCCCGTCCTGCTGTCCC
>JAXIVJ010017613.1:2500-25633 GCA_036785665.1 Chirona hameri | reverse complement strand
TAATACGTACCAGCTTTATCTTGATCCATCTTTGTTTAACCTCCTCCATTTTACACAGCACTCGCAACCGTGACATATTTCTTTTTTAAGGGATTAGGCAACTAAGAAGGCTCGTGCTGAATTTCTGTGATTGCGACACCACAACTGCATTTTGGGTCACAGATGGCCTGATTAATCAAACCACGAGAACAAGTAAGAGCACATTTGGTTTTGCAGTTGTGCGAGAGCCATGACAAACAATACAAAATATATTGTGAGTTTGCATTGTTGTACCCATCACAAGAATAATGCAGGCTGAAACATTCACAGTTTCTATATGCAGATTCCATAGACGTTGCAGGGCTGGAGATCGCTTTCTGAGTCTGGGGGGGGGGGGGGTCCAGTCTGGAGGGGGCCCACCAGAGACAGGGTCCCGCAATACAAGGGGTCCCGGGCATAACTCCAATTTTGTCATGTGTAGGGCCCATTCTGACCTATGACCGTCCGCTTTCTTCTGCTCAAGAGGGCCCCACCCAGTTTGTTTTATTGGACCCCCGGACCCCCCTCCAGTTTTTAACATCGGGGGGGGGGGGGGGGGGGGTTTGGAACCCCCCGACCCCCCCATGATCTCCCGCCCAGGACGTTGGGTCAGGAAACGGGCAAATGACTCCGACAGGTGAATCTCATCGATGAATCACATGGATGAAATGACTCTATCCTACTCTATTAACTACTTCTGTTTGCTTAAAGAAACAGCATATTGATAAAGGGGTCAGTACCATTCTTGCCATTCTTAAGATTGCAACCCGGCACTGGCGCTTACTACGCTGTATAGGTTAGATTGGCGTTGGCGAGGTTAGCTGTGTCCGGGGGGTGGTTTGTCTACAGGCACGTGCCTTCTGATTCATATTGTACGCTTTCCAAACTGCATTAGTGCTTATTTATGACGTTTTGCATCAAGGCAACAATAGCTGTGTAGTGTGTTGCATCAACATGTAACAATAATATTTGCGTCAGTCACGAATTATTCTGTCGTTGAAGGCAAATATTGCGATGATCTTGCAAATAAGTAATCTAATAATCGATGTCTAATAAAATGCATACTGCAATAGGCAAGAGTGAAATGAATCATAATCTCATATCATGATATGAGATGGGTGGCCTAGAAACATAAACTCAACGGTGACAAAACTATTGCGATTATGAGCTTGCAGCCGAACCCTTCGTAGAAAACAATAACTTTTGACATCTATTCCGTGTCATCCTATACCAGCTAGACGCTCAACTATCTAATCCTGGATTTTGGAACACATGTTCACATGTTTGTCATGTGCCATGTTCATCTTTTCCAGACGATTCTGATTCAGTTTTGCACTATTTACGCGTTACTGCTGATACTTTTTGGAAAAGACAACCAAATGTGATCACTCAAAAATAGTCTAAATAATGGGCTCAATCTAAAATTTAGTTCCGATAGTCAAAAACATGACTTTGTTTAATTGCAAAATAAATATCGGCATTTTTCCTGAGGGTACCTATAGCTCGATGATGTGTACCTTTTATACTTTGCCCACTCGTTTTTATTTCAAAAATATTTTCGCACTTGTTTTTTTATTATTTTGATTTGCTGTCTCTCGTTATTTCAGCGGGTGACTATTGTTGTCTGTTGCAGGGCTGGGAAAAGTTACCGTTCTGCCATTCTAATCGGTGACAAATATATAGCCGTCGGTTGAGTAATCGGTGACAAATCTTAGACAGACAAGTAGGTACTACACCTTTTGAAATTATCACTTCTGGCATGATACTCGCACCTAGATATAATTAAGTTTCCCAATGGAAAACACAATTCTAAAGAATAGTACATTATTCCAATGAGGAAACCAACCTTTGGTTAATCCTGCAGCTCTAAAATATTCCTGCAGTTCTAAGATAATCCTGCAGCTCTATAAAATATTTAAGCAAGCGATCACGAGTTCGTTTGTTCAAGGAACAAAACATGCGCAATATCAACGCTAATGTACGCAGTGCGCAGCCTGGCGGCTGGGAAACGGCATGTGAACGCCACATGCTGTTCAATTACAACGTAACCGAAGGTTGGTTTTACATGGATAACACTATTCTTTAGAATTGTGTTTCCTTGTGAAACAAACCTGAGCTGTAGACAGAATGGTAGTGTGTCGCCGTTCTGTCTCCGTTCGGGTATGCATCTTTTGAGGAGTACAGAACAGAGGCCGTTCAGCGGGGCTATAGTGATTTGTGTTGCGCAAGATTTGTGTGCGGACTGCGGCTCGCAGGGGAAGTGCTGCAGTACCGGGTAGGAAATGTAATCTCAGCGGAAACTGGATTCTAGCTGAGCCCCTCGCCAGCAGGCCGTGCCGAGTAGTTGCCTCATGCCGGCAATATGTGTCTCAGATAACCGGCTCCACAAGGTACCGCTAACGCCGGCAATGACCCCGTTCTACGGCTGGGAGTCGCGGCAGTACCTCGCCGCCCTTGGTACAAAGGTACCCGCTGAGCTTCTCACTAGAGATCCAAATTTCAGGATCACGGAGCCGGCGCCGGGCCCAAATTCAGGCCCGGCGTGCCTGAAGCTGTGTCTGGACTCGGGCTTGCCGGTCTCATGCCGGCTCTGCTCAAGTTCGGGGGTTAAATATTATTTAATGTATAATGAAGTAGACATGTATATTGCGGGCTGCCGGGCCTGGCGGGTATATTGCGGGCTGTCTAACCGCCACATGTGGCCGGGCTTGATTTATGTATTTATTATTTATTGACCTCGTAGTAGCCGTCCCCCATAAATGGCCGAAGCCAAAGGGGCTATTCCTGGCACAGAGTCACACAATGATGGCGTTGAAGTGGGTAAAAGATAAGTATACAGTACAGTTAAAAGTCGAAAAGAACATATCACAGTCTGCGTCACATCAGATCAGCCCATCAGCGGCGATCGTCATCGTCACCAGACACCAGTCGCCTCTTCAATGCGCGCGTAAACACTGTGATAGGCATGACGGTAAACTCAGGTGGCAGCGAGTTGTACTGGTCAGCGGCACGATACACGAACTGCCTTTTACCCGCTGCTGAGCCGTGTATATTGAGAAGACTCAGCAGGTCGTCTCTGCGGGTGCTCACGCACGTGGTTGGGTCGCTCGCGGTTTGTACATAATTGGACGGCTAGAGACTCAGGCTGCCCAGTGTGACGGACCTTGTGGAGCAGTGTCAGTGTGTGATGGACGACCAAGTCCGGGGAATCCAGCCAGCCCAGGTCCTCTCGCACGCCAGAGATGTGATCGAATTTGCGTTTTCCGGAAATGATGCGCGCTGCAAAGTTGAATATTTTTTGAATGGTAGCCAGATTTTTTTCTTCCAGAACCGTTACCGTACACTGCGAGTCCGTAGCGGATGTGCGAGAAGACCAGGGCCGAGACAAGGGTGGGTAGGGAGCCGGGTGGTAGGTAGTGACGTAGGTGAGAGATGGCGGTCAGGATGCCAACATACCTCCGAGACAGCTGCTCAACGTGTGAATCCCAAGAAAGATAACAGTCGAAAGTGATACCGATATTTTTGGCTTCGTTACCGAGGACGAGGTTCGTGTTGCGAAATTTCACTGTGAACGAGGGCATGTTGCGTAAGTTTTGCCGAGTGCCGATAGGGAGAAGCTTACATTTGGTTTCGTTTACTTTAAGACCGCTTGACCGAAAGTACGCGTCCAGGGAGGATAGGGCTGCTTCCATGTCACTGATCAGAGCCGGAAGGGTGGATTTTTGGCCAGAGACGAGAACCTGGGTGTCGTCGGCGTATTGCGTGACAGAAGCGCCAGCGGCATGCAGGCTGAGGTCATTTGCAAATACAGTAAAGAGTAGCGGACCGAGAGAGTCCAATCACTCAGGGAGCCTTGGAAAACTCCCTGAGTGATTGGACGAGATGCCGATATCAATGTTGAAGAGAGACTGACGCTCTGCGTATGGCCGGACAGGTGGTTAGAAAACCAGGAAGTGTCGATGCAGTAAAGTTGCAATTTGGTTAGCAGTTTGGCATGATCGATAACATCGAAGCAGCGACTCAAATCGATAAGACAAATGAGCGAAATTTGAATTTGATCCATGGCGGAAAACGCGCGGTCTGAGATGTTGATGTGGGCTATCTCGGTAGAGTGCCGGGGCCTGAAACCGTGCTGGGATAGGGAGAGGAGATGGTTGGATGCGAGGTAGTGGTGGAGCTGGTGCTGTACCACCTTCTCCACTACCTTCGCCATGACAGTAAGGATTGAGATAGGACGGAAGTTGGAAGGATTGTCAGGATCCCGGACTTGTGTATCGGGTGTACCAGGGCATGCTTCCAGACTGCCGGGACTTCATTAAAAGTGATGCTAGAGTTGATGATGTGCAGTAAAAGAGGGCCGATGGTGGTGTAAATAATCGATGGTGCAGTACAAGAGGGCCGAATAAAAGTTTAAAAATGCCAATGCAAAGACCGTCGGTGCCACACGCGGATGTGTTGCGCATGTTAAACATGATGAGGTGCAAATTACTGAGGGTGATGGGTTGCAGGGTAAAAGCGCAGGCGCCTACGCGCAGCAGCCGCACCGGCACCTCCTGGACGGCACCGAGCGCGGACACCTCTGCGGCCACCCGCGGGCCGACGCCGACAAAATAATAATTCATGACGTCGTGAGTGACAGACAGCTGGAAGCACGCCCCGGCTTGGTCGCTTGCCAGCGATGATGTGACGCATGTGCCGCCAGAGGGCGCTTGGTGCTGTTGTCAACTCATTTATGAACGGTGGCGGTGGCGGTGCCGGTTTCTGTTTTTGGAGACATTTTTGCATCTCTACTTCTCGCGGCCACAGCTACGCTGAGCTCACGGTTACAAGTGTGCTGAGGACGCTATTCAAGTCCAACTTTACGGTTTCGCAGAGGCTAACACTAACCGCCGGCATCCACTGCGCGCTTTTACAATTTATCGCTTCACTTTTGCCTTTTAATCAGGTCGACTTTACGTTTTCTCACCTCCATAATTTTTTTTAAACTTCGTGTTAGTATACAGTGCAGGCTCCACTGAACGAAATGAGAAAGTGAAGACAAGAAAACATGCATAATGGGAGCGGTAAATCCCAAAATAGAAACGCAAAGTCGCAAAAGTGTAACTAGAAAACGCAGTATCGACACGCATAAACGAACAAATGAGAAAGGAGGAAAAGAAGAAAATGTTTGATCAGTTGAAAGTTGTTGCACCTTTGCATTTCGTTGTGCTCATCATGCTACCTTTTAAGTGATTTGTGGCTGTGTTGCAAACAGTTTTAGTGTGAAAATATGATTGTGGTAACTCACCACTGGCGGATCCAGGAGGGGGGGGGGGGGAGAGAATCAGGGGCAAATGCCTCCCCCCTCCCCACAGGAATCTGGAAGGGGGGGGGGGGCATTCAATACAAGTATGCCCCCACGCGTTCCCAATTTATCGTAAAATCGACAAAATGGCGTTGCAGCAGTCAAAATCCAGCTATCCACAGTCAAAAACCGGTAAATCTTGCGCCGCTTCGCGGCATGACACAACTTTCGCAATTGCTTATACACATTTGGAAAATGGGAAAATGAACTCCATTAAGTGACTGGCAGAGGCTCTCCTTAGCGGTAATTGCTGGCACTGGCGGATCCAGGAGGGCATCAGGGGCAAATGCCCCCCCTCACAGGAATCTGGGCAGGGCATTCAATACAAGTTGCCCCCCTGCCCGTTCCCTGCACTGCACGTGAAAAACAATGATCTTGGGAGAAAACTTCATGAAAACGGATTTTTTTTTATCGAGTGCTTGCATTTTAAGTTTGTATGTATCCCTTTCTTTCAATGATAGACAAAACAGCGCATCTGATGCAATTCAAGCAGCCCCAGTGACACTTAACCCGCGCCCCGCTGTGGGGGGCAGAGTCGCCCGCCCTCCCGAATGTTCTCAATAACTAAAAAACTATTATAGATATCAACGTTAAACTTTCAGTACCTTATGCTGCATCAATTCGACGTCTTCTCACCGAAGTTCAATTACATTGATGTAGTATTTTGAGAGATAATCACGTTTTAATGACGTCATGTCATGCCATTTTTGGTGGAAAAACTATAAATTTTTGAACAATCGTAGAAAATAGAGTTTTGAAGCCAATTGTAAATACGAAATGTCAAAGGAAAGGAAATTACATTTTCTTCAAAACAGCTATTTCGGATTTTCGAAATGTTGTGTTGTTGATCCCCAAAAGAAAAAGAAAATGTTTTTTTTTCGGGAAAAAAAATCAAAAAATATATTTTTGTGAATTTGAAAAGTAAATTTCTTAAGCTTGAATACCAAAATAAGGTGACCGGCCCAAGTCCGTGGAGGAAAACAAATGGGGATACCTTTTTGCCACAAAAAAGATGCCCCCACGGAGAGAGGCTGGATCCACCAGTGTAAGTCCCGTGTTACTGTACTGTTACTGGACTGTAACACGTGACTTATCACAATCATAATACCCCAGTGGCGTACACATTGCAACCCGTTTCGCTGAAGTCCGGGTGGCTCAGTCGGTAGAGCGTTGGGTTCAGAATCCAGGGGTTCCGGGTTCGAGTCTGACTACTGGCGAGGTTTTTCGGTTCCCCGCTTGCAGGTCGGCGTGAAAATCAGTATTCTTCTGAGTATCCCCTTTCACGACACTTCTTTCCGCAATACACTAAATCGCAACATAGTTATTGCAGCCCAGACACGTATGTACTGGTATGTACTGGTATGTACTGGTATGTACTGGTATTGCGATGCATTGATACTGGCAACTACTACTAGATATGGAGTGGACATTGTTTCGTTTCCAACAATCGGCCATCCTTTTATGCAAAACGGATACCCATGACCTAGGGTATGCCAGCCCTAGCACGCCATCTATTACTGCTTAAGTCAGGAGATTCCGATAAAAGCGGATGATATATGCAGCGAAGGTTTATCTCTGGGGAGGGGGGGGGGGGGGACCTCGCTACCTCACTGAGCTGAACCCAGTAACCTCTTTGGTTCGGCAGGAGCGTTTGTCTGGTGATCAGCATACCAACTGAGGTTAGGAGGTCCAGCTGGCGGGACCATCACCACCCCAGCACAGCAAACATCTCACGAAATCCCTGACTAATGACGTGTGTGATGTCACAGGCATCAGACTCCCACCAGCTCGCAGTCAATCGACACCAACAACGATCAGGGTTTATGTGTAGTGATTAGTGGTGCCAATCGGTACAATCATTTTCGGAATTCCGAATTTGTCCGAAGACCGATTCGGTTTTCGGACGGACATAAACATATTTCTATTGACATTTTAGGACATCCAATGCCCAAGGATGGTTTGTCGCGAAAATCAGTTGTTACTTTTTTATTAAAAAAGAAAGTGTGCCCCAGGTAATTCATTTCCATATCAAACACTTTTTCTATTTTAGGACAAATTTCGGACAAACAATGATTTTCGAACAGTTTCGGACGGACAGCAGACCATGGTCTTGGACATCGATCGGACATTGGACAAATATTTTCTGTTACTGGCACCACTAGTAGTAATCTTTACGCGGGGCAGGAAATCGTGTTTTGCATTTATGCGAAACACGGCTTATTTCCCTGGATACAAATCGTAAGCGTAAAAAATCGAGAAATCTGAAAAAAAATACTTCTTCACTTTACGAATTCTTCCGGGAGAATCCTCTATGCGGGAAACAATGTGCACCGTAAAAATCAAATGCTATTCTCTCCGCGAGGAGGAGGGATCCACTATTAGAGTTAACACGTTTACGAGTGTACTTCTATTTGATAACAAAACTGCGTTTTCTAACCCAGAAGAATGATAAAACATTGCAATTTCCGAAAGAAATAAGACGGGTATTTCTGGTGAGATGGTTCAGTCATTTTTTTTAACGTTTAAGCCCCCCCCCCCAAGTGGGAGGATAGGCCTGTCAGTGTATCCAAATGGTGCCAAAGAGAGTCAGCGTATTCAAGTGGTGCCAAGGAGAGTCAGCGTACGTATCCAAGTGGTGCCAAGGAGAGTCAGCGTATCCAAGTGGTGCCAAGGAGAGTCAGCGTATTCAAGTGGTGCCAAGGAGAGTCAGCGTATTCAAGTGGTGCCAAGGAGAGTCAGCGTACGTATCCAAGTGGTGCCAAGGAGAGTCAGCGTATTCAAATGGTGCCAAGGAGAGTCAGCGTATCCAAATGGTGCCAAGGAGAGTCAGCGTATCCAAGTGGTGCCAAGGAGAGTCAGCGTATTCAAGTGGTGCCAAGGAGAGTCAGCGTATCCAAATGGTGCCAAGGAGAGTCAGCGTATTCAAGTGGTGCCAAGGAGAGTTAGCGTATCCAAATGGTGCCAAGGAGAGTCAGCGTATTCAAATGGTGCCAAGGAGAGTCAGCGTATCCAAATGGTGCCAAGGAGAATCAGCGTATCCAAATGGTGCTAAGGAGAGTTAGCGTATTCAAATGGTGCCAAGGAGAGTCAGCGTATCCAAATGGTGCCAAGGAGAGTCAGCGTATCCAGTGGTGCCAAGGAGAGTCAGCGTGTTACTGACACACGAAGGCCATTCCACGAAACCTTGCTAAGCCGGTTATATAACTGGAATCGCATCCTGCAACATTACGCATGCGCAGTGATGACGATGATTGGTGTTTTTGGGTGCTCCCAAAGCGTAGGTCATTTGGCGCCCATAAGGCAGTGGTGAAAACGTGTAGATCTAGGGAACAGTATCGAAAATCTGTGACAAATTGTCAGTCTTTGTCACTGACAAAACTGATTATAAGGTTTATATGACACTGTTTATATGATGATAAGGTTTATATGACACTTGCCACTGTTTAATTACAATGACGAATGTGTTAAGTGTTTACATATAGAACAGAGTAACTACACCAGCAACTTCCTGCGCAAATATTTAATATCAATACGTAATATAATAATCGATATTTAAAACAGGACAGGTAGCGACGGGCAGCTTTTAACCTGGGAAAGGTTTTCAGGTGAATTAGTGATCGTGAAACCATAGTGAAACGTGTGCAGGTTATTGATTTGACTGGTTATTGATTCAATTTTGTTTGGAACGATCCAATCATGATTCATTTTGGAAGCTGAATGATTCAACCACCGTTCGATTCACGGACACAAGACACCTCACGGACACAAACGTAGCGCTGTGTCGAGAAGCTTCATATGTAAGCACGTCATACAAGCGGCGTTACTGGACCAGCGATACTGGACTGGACCAGCGATAGTTAGTTTAGGCTCCCATGGCCACTGATAATATTATCCTAGTTGTGTAAGCAATGCTGAGCTAATCATTACATTTGTACTTCCTAATTTTATACATATTTATTTTAACCAAGTTCCTAGCTTTGTACAGTTCACTACTATTCCTCTTTCGAAGCACACAATGTAGTGGACCAAGCACCATATCCTCCTGCTACCAAAGCGCTCTCCGGCACAGAAAGCAAATGTCTTACCACCGTGCTGCCATTACTCCATACCATACCATTGCTACCATTACTCCATACCATACCATTGCTACCATTACTCCATACCATACCATTGCTACCATTACTCCATACCATACCATTGATGCCATTGCTCCATACCATACCATTGCTACCATTACTCCATACCATACCATTGCTACCATTGCTCCATACCATACCATTGCTACCATTACTCCATACCATACCATTGCTACCATTACTCCATACCATAATATTGCTACCATTGATCCATACCATATCATTGCTACCATTACTCCATACCATACTATTGCTACCATTGCTCCATACCATACCATTGCTACCATTGCTCCATACCATACTATTGCTACCATTGCTCCATACCATACCATTGCTACCATTTCTCCATACCATACCATTGCTACCATTACTCCATACCATACCATTGCTACCATTGCTCCATACCATACCATTGCTACCATTGCTACCATTACTCCATACCATACCATTGCTACCATTGCTCCATACCATACCATTGCTACCATTGCTACCATTGCTCCATACCATACCATTGCTACTATTGCTCCATACCATACCATTGCTACCATTGCTCCATACCATACCATTGCTACCATTGCTACCATTGCTCCATAACATACCATTGCTACCATTGCTCCATACCATATCATTGCTACCATTGCTCCATACCATACCATTGCTACCATTACTCCATACCATAATATTGCTACCATTGATCCATACCATATAATTGCTACCATTACTCCATACCATACTATTGCTACCATTGATCCATACCATACCATTGCTACCATTGCTCCATACCATACCATTGCTACCATTGCTACCATTACTCCATACCATACCATTGCTACCATTGCTCCATACCATACCATTGCTACCATTGCTCCATACCATACCATTGCTACTATTGCTCCATACCATACCATTGCTACCATTGCTCCATACAATACCATTGCTACCATTACTCCATACCATACCATTGCTACCATTGCCCCATAACATACCATTGCTACCATTGCTCCATACCATACCATTGCTACCATTGCTCCATACCATACCATTTCTACAATTGCTACCATTGCTCCATACCATACCATTGCTACCATTACTCCATACCATACTATTGCTACCATTGATCCATACCATATCATTGCTACCATTGCTCCATACCATATCATTGCTACCATTGCTCCATACCATACCATTGCTACCATTACTCCATACCATAATATTGCTACCATTGATCCATACCATATCATTGCTACCATTACTCCATACCATACTATTGCTACCATTGATCCATACCATACCATTGCTACCATTGCTCCATACCATACCATTGCTACCATTGCTACCATTACTCCATACCATACCATTGCTACCATTGCTCCATACCATACCATTGCTACCATTGCTCCATACCATACCATTGCTACTATTGCTCCATACCATACCATTGCTACCATTGCTCCATACAATACCATTGCTACCATTACTCCATACCATACCATTGCTACCATTGCCCCATAACATACCATTGCTACCATTGCTCCATACCATACCATTGCTACCATTGCTCCATACCATACCATTTCTACAATTGCTACCATTGCTCCATACCATACCATTGCTACCATTACTCCATACCATACTATTGCTACCATTGATCCATACCATATCATTGCTACCATTACTCCATACCATACTATTGCTACCATTGCTCCATACCATACCATTGCTACCATTGCTCCATACCATACCATTACTACTATTGCTCCACACCATACCATTGCTACCATTGCTCCATACCATACCATTTCTACCATTACTCCATACCATACCATTGATACCATTGCTCCATACCATACCATTGCTACCATTGCTCCATACCATACCATTGCTACCATTACACCATACCATAACATTGCTTCCATTGCTCCATACCATAACATTGCTACCATTGCTCCATACCATACCATTGCTACCATTGCTCCATACCATACCATTGCTACCATTGCTACCATTACTCCATACCATACCATTGCTACCATTGCCCCATAACATACCATTGCTACCATTGCTCCATACCATACCATTGCTACCATTGCTCCATACCATACCATTTCTACAATTGCTACCATTGCTCCATACCATACCATTGCTACCATTACTCCATACCATACTATTGCTACCATTGATCCATACCATATCATTGCTACCATTACTCCATACCATACTATTGCTACCATTGCTCCATACCATACCATTGCTACCATTGCTCCATACCATACCATTGCTACCATTGCTACCATTGCTCCATACCATACCATTGCTACCATTGCTCCATACCATACCATTTCTACAATTGCTACCATTGCTCCATACCATACCATTGCTACCATTACTCCATACCATACTATTGCTACCATTGCTCCATACCATACCATTGCTACCATTGCTCCATACCATACCATTGCTACCATTGCTACCATTGCTCCATACCATACCATTACTACTATTGCTCCACACCATACCATTGCTACCATTGCTCCATAACATACCATTGCTACCATTGCTCCATACTATACCATTGCTACCATTGCTCCATACCATAACATTGCTACCATTACTCCATACCATAACATTGCTTCCATTGCTCCATACCATAACATTGCTACCATTGCTCCATACCATACCATTGCTACCATTACTCCATACCATACCATTGCTACCATTGCTCCATACCATACCATTGCTACCATTGCTACCATTGCTCCATACCATACCATTGCTACCATTGCTACCATTGCTCCATACCATACCATTGCTACCATTGCTCCATACCATACCATTGCTACCATTGCTCCATACCATACCATTGCTACCATTACTCCATACCATACCATTGCTACCATTGCTCCATACCATACCATTGCTACCATTACTCCATACCATACCATTGCTACCATTACTCCATACCATACCATTGCTACCATTGCTCCATACCATTGCTACCATTGATCCATACCATATCATTGCTACCATTGCTCCATACCATACCATTGCTACCATTGATCCATACCATACCATTGCTACTTTTGCTCCAGACCATACCATTGCTACCATTGCTCCATACCATACCATTGCTACCATTGCTCCATAACATACCATTGCTACCATTGCTCCATACCATATCATTGCTACCATTGCTCCATACCATACCATTGATACCATTGATCCATACCATACCATTGCTACCATTGATCCATACCACACCATTGCTACCATTGCTCCATACCATACCATTGCTACCATTGCTACCATTGTTCCATACCATACCATTGCTACCATTGCTCCATACCATACCATTGCTACCATTGATCCATACCATACCATTGCTACCATTGCTCCATACCATACCATTGCTACCATTGCTCCATACCATACCATTGCTACCATTGCTCCATACCATACCATTGCTACTATTGCTCCATACCATATAATTGCTACCATTGCTCCGTACCATACCATTGCTACCATTGCTCCATACCATACCATTGCTACCATTGCTCCATACCATACCATTGCTACCATTTCCCCATACCTTACCATTGCTACCATTGCTCCATACCATACCATTGCTACCATTACTCCATACCATACCATTGCTACATTTGCTACCCCGAAGTACACAATATCATAACAACATGCGCCATTTTCGAATTTTGCGCCACTTTCGCAATCTATACCTTCTGAAAATGCGTGTCTTTGTTGTCGAAATGTTTTGGTTTCGAAAAAACAAACGTTTTTTTGGGGGTATATCTGGATAATTTAGCAAAATATTTTAAGCAAAACTATAGCCGAAAAGTGGGGCGGCCATGGCCTCCCGGACCCCTAGTTCCTACGCTTGTGACATTTTTATCTCAGCTCAATATTGAGGTCACCAGGGGTCATCAAAGGTCAAATTTGCCATGTTAAGGCCTTCGCTCCAGGAACACCCCAAATATCTCGGGAACTATGATAGCTTGGAACAAACGGAGAAACGCAATTGAAAGCTCTTGAAACATTCTATCGCTTGGGTGGTCTCACATTTTATATAAGGTCAATAGTTAAGTTCCAGAGGTAACCAAAGGTCATGTTGGCATTTTCTTTCCAAAAGTTGTTCGTGCATAACTTTTTACCTAATAAAGATGGACAATAATGTTAATGTCATCGTGTTTGCCTCGTCAAGACGATTCGAACCATACTTACGGTGACCGGATCGGGTCAAGTTCAAAATATGACCTCAGGTCAAGGTCATTTGGTGACCCATGCTGGTCATTTTGCATATGAGGAGACGAATATTGACGAGATAAACACTATGGTATCAGTCCACGTCTCTAGCTCTCCCGTTTGTTCTTTGCATTTCCTAAAATTACAGGAGGCACATCCAAACGCCCCCCTCCCCGGCACGGCGCGGATTAGGCCTAATACACTGTGCTTGGATCCATGTAAATTAAAACGCGCCTACATCAGCATTGCCAGTGCCAGGAGGAAGCCAAATACAGTTCAGTAAAATTACAGCCTGGCCATTTATGTTACTGGACTAGTGACTAACACGAGTATTTTGTTTGGCTCCCTCGCGTATTTAGCAATATCTCGTAAACTACCGCCAATATCGTCCCCAAACTTTCAGTACCCGCTTTCACTTCAAGCACCGCTCACTAAACGGCTTAACGTTTTAGCAATGACAAGTGCTAAATGTGGGGGCCTCAAGGGCCAAGAGCTTCTTGCCATTTTCGCACATACTCCTATTTCGAAATCCAGACGAAAAACGAGAAAAGGGAAATATTCACCTTTTGATTTGTTTAGCAACAATTTATTAGGCCTCCGTTATGGTATAACAATGATGTGATCTAAATTTAATAATGACATGAAATTATTCCCTAATTCAAAGTTGGAAGTTTGGACAAATTAAAAAGCAAGTACATATACTTGTTTCGGTGTTCATGATCGGCCTTTTCCCTCCACTAGCAAAACGCGACATATCTGGCGCTTTTGTATCAATCTGTTCAACGTTGAATACCTCTTGTTTCTCAACAAATTGCATACACTAAAAAGGTGGCCGTCCGGGGCCAAGCTAAACTGCCGATTTCAATGCACTTTTTTCAAAGGCTTGTTGATTGTTCATAAAAGTTTGGCACATATTCGCAAAAGATAGAGTGCAGGAAACATATTGCATACCTTCAAGATAAATAACATTGCGTAGGGAGGCTAATTTACTGAATTCGTTTCCGAGTACTTGCTGAGTACCGACCGTTATAAGCGTGGATCGCTTATCAATTATAACTTGAAATAGCTTTCGGTAGGAATGTTTATATGCAAAATTTGATACATTTTCAATATATTTTGGTCTCGTCTATCGATTTCAAGTAATAACTCCATTTTTGTGGAGAAAAGTGAATATTTCCCTTTAACCTTATTACTCGTACTGTCGGGCTAAAAAAATACGAATCTGTCGAGGGGGGGGGGGGGGGGGGGCAATTCGCGCCCCCCCCTCCTTCGTATCTCGGAAACCGCTGCAGCGATTCTCTCCGGGAAAGCAGCATTCGATTTCTTGGAGCATAAATAACATTTATGTATTTATATTTTTTAATTATGGGCGGATACGGGTAGCAAAAATGTGGGGGAACACATGCATTTTTAGATTATTTGCTCTGGGACGTTGTTTGAACGCAATCTTTTCATGTTGTTGAATTTCACCACCTAATTGTATGCTCTAACTATACTCTTTTTAAAGTTTGGGGAAATTAACGCAAAGGCGTCCTCAGGTAATTCCAAAGGGGGTATCTAAAGATGTCACTATAATATTCTTCTCCGCTTTGATTTCTGTTTAGATGCTTATAATTATATGTGTATGCATGAGAAAGTAATTTATAACAGTTTTATTTGCGCAGTGACGTGTTAAGGAGGGGAAGGGGAGGGGAATTGAGCCTTGTCTTTTGTTATCTTTATCTTTGCTTATTGTTATATTTTGTTATGTAGTATCACCCCATGGGTCCACAATTCCCCCCTAGTTTCATCCTTGGGACCGACTATATACCCCAAAATACAGTTGTGATCGATGCAGATGATATTGCATGAAATTACTCACGGCGAAATAACGTTGAGGGGCACTAAACACATTGCGTGAGAACTGAGTCAAACAATGCCTCCAAAATCCATCCCTGGAGTCGCCCTTGTGAAACAAAAAAATCAAATAAATATGAAACGTGTGCAAGGCATTGCTATAACAGGTCACCAAGTTTCGAGTTGATATCTTTTGTTATGTAATTGCACGTTGTGGATCCACAATTCCCCATAATTTCATCCTTGGAGCCGCCCATAACATTGGGCCATGCGCTTGCGTCTCACCCCTATAACCACCTATGCCACAAAATACAATTGTGATCCATGCAGATGATATTACACGAGACGGTCCACCGCGAAATAACGTTTTCAGTTACTAAACACAATGTGTGTGTGTACATGCCCCAAAAACCAGTTCCTGGAGTTGCCTGTGGTCAACCCAAAAATATAACAAAACAAATCACACAATGTGTGCAAAGAACAGCTAAGAAGGTTCACTGAGTTCGAAATTCTTATCTTTCAGATTTCGATGAAATACCAGTGACCCAAAATGCCTCCCAAAATACGTCCCTGAAGGCGCCCATGCGCAATCCAAAAAAAAAACTGAAGGAAAAATGTTCAAAATTTCTACAATAAGCAGTAAGGAATGACGTGGAAGTCGTAGGCTCGTATCTACAACGGTTAGATGATTGGAACTGATTCCCATTTGAAAACCCAGTCACGCTGCAAAACCAAAACATGCCCCCTTAAAACCACGCCTGGAGTAGCCCCTGGTAAGCTGTCAATTCTTGAAATTTTCCCAAATGTGCCCAATGAATATTTAGGAAAAGTCCAAAAGTTTGATGCCCGTATCTTTACCCGTTTGGGGACAGGAGCGGACAAAAAATTAAGGGTGGGGGTCGTTTTAGCCCCCCCTCCCTCCCCCGACACTAATAGGGTTAACATTTAATTCGAACTGGCCATTTGTGCGTTCAAGTTGGGAGTTGGTTTCGGATCATACGATGTTTTTTTCTGTTGAGCAATAAGTTCCGTGAATAGAGGTAATTAGTCACGATTCGTCACAAATAGTCCATCTGAAGACAATTAGAATATACACATTTCAGGTATCAATATCTCTAATTCTGCACCTTCAAATGGTTCCGCAAACTTGTACGGACAGTCTGTACAAGTTTTTGGAGGTTCGCCACCTTGTACGGACACTGGCCGTACTGTCCGTAGTGGTGGCGACGCCCATGTTAAGTTATATAGCTTATAAACTTATAATTTTGCCCTTGACATTGGCCAGCTTTCGCCGTGCCAGCCGTCAAATCTGCGGCTTTGGTTGATGGCAGCGAGACGGTCTGTAAAATCAGCTGGCGCCTTGGTGTAGCGTCGGTGCCCGAAATAATATTCTGTATGAGTCGGAGGAATTTCCGTGCACTTGACCTGCGTCGGTCGAAGTATTTGCGTTTTAGGTAACTGTGTACTTCGGGCAGTTATAAATCGAGATTTGCTTTGAGATCTCGATTTGAGATCTGAGCTACGACAGATGGCATGTGGATGGGGAAAGGACAAATGTTCGAGGAGCGATTGTGGGTCCATGTATTCGTGTTGCGTCTTCACAATCGACATTCCCTTTCTCAGTGAGCGGCTCTCCAAGTCTCTTTTGCATCAGAGCATTATGCAAAACACATTTTGCATAATGTATATTTTGTGTAGTAAAGTCATGTTCCTTTCAGCCGTGTCAGAGATCAGAATGCAAACTCAGTTCGCCAACGCGTTGCAGAGAGTGGATAGTTGAACCATTGTCCATGGTTTACTACCAGGGGCGGCGGATAAGGGGGGGGGGGGGGGGGGAGCTGCCGCCCACTCAAGAAGTTGGGAGGGGGGGGGGCAAACATATGATTTTGCCGCCCACCCATAAATTTGTAAGAGGGGTCCTCCAAGATCGAAGTGACTCGAAACGAATTTCACTCCACTTTCGAACAAAGTGCAAGTAAAGTAGTAGTAAAACAACAAAACGCAAGGCCTGAGGGGGCCCTCTGGCCTCCTGAAAGGGCACTCTGGCCGCCTGAGGGGCACTCTGGCCGCCTGAGTGGGCACTATGGCAGCCTCAGTAGGCACTCTGACCGCCTGAGAGGGCACTCTGGCCACCTGAGGGACACTCTGACCGCCTGGGGGGGGGGGGGACTTTGGCCGCCTGCTGGGGCACTCCGACCGCCTGAGGGGATACTCTGGCCACCTGAGGGGGCACTGTGGTCGCCACTCTAGGAGGTCACTCTAATCCATACAATTTCCAAAATTCCAAGGGCGTCCCCCCCCGCTAAAAAAGAGAATCCGCCGATGGCACCGGGCACCCTTGAATCCAGGAGGAGGGAGAGGCGGGGCACCAATGCCCTGGTGTCCCCATCAAATTGCTGAAAACCCACCTATTTTGTATGACGTATGTATGACGTATGACGCCCGATGGGTGTACGCCGCCCGATGGCTGGGGTGGCTGCACGCTGGGGCGTTTGTGCGGTTGTGATGCGGTCTGAGGATTGGCCCGGCGGCTACGAAAGGACGGCGCCCCGTCCCGGCACTATTTGAGCTCGAGCGGAGATTTAAATTGTTTTATAGCATTGCTACACACATCACCGAAAGTCCGCGGCAGGCATGGTATCATTTTCGTTGTGAACCTGAAACTCAAGCCTGCCTAACAGTCTAACGCGGTCTAACGTGATCTAATGTGATGGGCTGTTAATCATTAATTCGTTCAAGTGTGCTGGCGATAGTTCTTCGCGTGACTGCGTTTTGTTTCACGGTTGTGCTGCGCTCACCGAGTGACGTGCTAAATGTCTTGAAACGCATGTATTCTGTGAATACACTTGCCATGGTTCAATTTGGCGTGACTAGGATGACTGCCGTACACTCAACATTATTTTGCGAGCTTAATCTACCATATAGTCGTGATCACTATTGAAATGACTTGCCAGGGACTTTTGCGGAAATTCTTGCTTCACAAATAAGCGCGTGTATAAATATAAGGCTGCCCATAACTGTACAGCTGTTCGTGTGAACCAATGTTATCGTGTCTGCAATCAAAGCAACCCTGACCACGGAAACGAACAGAAAGATCTGACATGTGTTGTGAGATGACATGTATTGTGAAAACGATGAAAACAAATCGGCGGTACCCCGCACACGAACATCACTCAGCACCCCGCACACGAACATCACTCAGCACCCCGCACACGAACATCACGCAGCACCCCGCACACCAACATCACTCAGCACCCCGCACATCACTCAGCACCCCGCACACGAACATCACTCAGCACCCCGCACATCACTCAGCACCCCGCACACCAACATCACTCAGCACCCCGCACACGAACATCACTCAGCACCCCGCACACGAACATCACTCAGCACCCCGCACACGAACCTCACTCAGCACCCCGCACACGAACCTCACTCAGCACCCCGCACACGAACATCACTCAGCACCCCGCACACGAACATCACTCAGCACCCCGCACACGAACATCACTCAGCACCCCGCACACGAACATCACTCAGCACCCCGCACACGAACCTCACCCAGCACCCCGCACACGAACATCACTCAGCACCCCGCACACGAACATCACTCAGCACCCCGCACACGAACATCACGCAGCACCCCGCACATCACTCAGCACCCCGCACACGAACATCACTCAGCACCCCGCACACGAACATCACTCAGCACCCCGCACACGAACCTCACTCAGCACCCCGCACACGAACATCACGCAGCACCCCGCACACGAACATCACTCAGCACCCCGCACATCACTCAGCACCCCGCACATCACTCAGCACCCCGCACACGAGCATCACTCAGCACCCCGCACATCACTCAGCACCCCGCACATCACTCAGCACCCCGCACACGAACCTCACTCAGCACCCCGCACACGAACATCACTCAGCACCCCGCACACGAACCTCACTCAGCACCCCGCACACGAACATCACTCAGCACCCCGCACACGAACATCACTCAGCACCCCGCACACGAACATCACTCAGCACCCCGCACACGAACATCACTCAGCACCCCGCACACGAACATCACGCAGCACCCCGCACACGAACATCACGCAGCACCCCGCACACGAACATCACTCAGCACCCCGCACACGAACATCACTCAGCACCCCGCACACGAATATCACGCAGCACCCCGCACACGAACATCACGCAGCACCCCACACACGAACCTCACTCAGCACCCCGCACACGAACATCACTCAGCACCCAGCACACGAACATCACGCAGCACCCCGCCGCAGCCGCGAAACACCGCCAGACCGGATGACGCCAAGGGTTATCCACCCAGGACGCCGTCCCAATCATCGATCCAGCACACCGTCCTGACATCTGCAGCTGTTACACATTCTTGTCCGCCGTCAGCCCATCCGTTTGGTTTGAACATAATCGCAGGCCTCTTGATAGTCCTTCGCCTCCTTCCAGCTCAACGTAAGCAACCTCCCAGAGACGCAATACCCATACCACCACACCATACCGGTCCTCCCAGGGCGGGCGCACCAGCATTGTCAGTTACTGCCAACCCGGGGACGCAGCAGTGGGCTACATATGGGACGTAGCAGTGGGCTACATATGGGACGCAGCAGTAGTCTACATATGGGACGCAGCGGTGGGCTACATATGGGACACATCAGTGGGCTACATATGGGACGCAGCAGTGGGCTACATATGGGACGCAGAAGTGGGCTACATATGGGACGCAGCAGTGGGCTACATATGGGACGCAGCAGTAGTCTACATATGGGACGCAGCAGTGGGCTACATATGGGACGCAGCAGTGGGCTTCATATGGGACGCAGCAGTGGGCTACATATGGGACGCAGCAGTGGGTTACATATGGGACGCAGCAGTGGGCTACATATGGGACGCAGCAGTAGTCTACATATGGGACGCGGCAGTGGGCTACATATGGGACGCAGCAGTGGGCTAAATATGGGACGCAGCAGTGGGCTACATATGGGGACGCAGCAGTGGGCTACATATGGGACGCAGCAGTGGGCTACATATGGGACGCAGCAGTGGGCTACATATGGGGACGCAGCAGTGGGCTACATATGGGACGCAGCAGTGGGCTACATATGGGACGCAGCAGTGGGCTACATATGGGACACAGCAGTGGGCTACATATGGGACGCAGCAGTGGGCTACATATGGGACACAGCAGTGGGCTACATATGGGACGCAGCAGTAGTCTACATATGGGACGCAGCAGTGGGCTACATATGGGACGCAGCAGTGGGCTAAATATGGGACGCAGCAGTGGGCTACATATGGGGACGCAGCAGTGGGCTACATATGGGACGCAGCAGTGGGCTACATATGGGACGCAGCAGTGGGCTACATATGGGACGCAGCAGTGGGCTACATATGGGACACAGCAGTGGGCTAAATATGGGACGCAGCAGTGGGCTACATATGGGGACGCAGCAGTGGGCTACATATGGGACGCAGCAGTGGGCTACATATGGGACGCAGCAGTGGGCTACATATGGGACGCAGCAGTGGGCTACATATGGGACGTAGCAGTGGGCTACATATGGGACGCAGCAGTAGTCTACATATGGGACGCAGCGGTGGGCTACATATGGGACACAGCAGTGGGCTACATATGGGACGCAGCAGTGGGCTACATATGGGACGCAGAAGTGGGCTACATATGGGACGCAGCAGTGGGCTACATATCGGACGCAGCAGTAGTCTACATATGGGACGCAGCAGTGGGCTACATATGGGACGCAGCAGTGGGCTTCATATGGAACGCAGCAGTGGGCTACATATGGGACGCAGCAGTGGGCTACATATGGGACGCAGCAGTGGGCTACATATGGGACGCAGCAGTAGTCTACATATGGGACGCAGCAGTGGGCTACATATGGGACGCAGCAGTGGGCTAAATATGGGACGCAGCAGTGGGCTACATATGGGGACGCAGCAGTGGGCTACATATGGGACGCAGCAGTGGGCTACATATGGGACGCAGCAGTGGGCTACATATGGGACGCAGCAGTGGGCTACATATGGGACGCAGCAGTGGGCTACATATGGGGACGCAGCAGTGGGCTACATATGGGACGCAGCAGTGGGCTACATATGGGACGCAGCAGTGGGATACATATGGGACACAGCAATGGGCTACATATGGGACGCAGCAGTGGGCTACATATGGGACACAGCAGTGGGCTACATATGGGACGCAGCAGTAGTCTACATATGGGACGCAGCAGTGGGCTACATGTGGGACGCAGCAGTGGGCTAAATATGGGACGCAGCAGTGGGCTACATATGGGGACGCAGCAGTGGGCTACATATGGGACGCAGCAGTGGGCTACATATGGGACGCAGCAGTGGGCTACATATGGGACGCAGCAGTGGGCTACATATGGGACGCAGCAGTGGGCTACATATGGGGACGCAGCAGTGGGCTACATATGGGACGCAGCAGTGGACTACATATGGGACGCAGCAGTGGGCTACATATGGGACGCAGCAGTGGGCTACATATGGGACGCAGCAGTGGGCTACATATGGGACGCAGCAGTGGGCTACATATGGGACGCAGCAGTAGTCTACACATCATATTCCAATCTTCTCTGGATCATGATGACTGGGGCTTTAGGGCGCCGCCTCCTAGGACCACACCTGCAGTCCGCTTGTCCACCCCTCACTTCAGCATCCTCACCGCCTACTTCAGCATCCTCACCGCCTACTTCCTCTTCCCCTCCGTCTTGTGCCTCGCCGTCTTCTTGGCCGGCTTATCCTTCACTGGTCGGCTGCTGAGCAGCGGGTGCACCTCGTCTGACGGAGCGTCCGTGAGCGGGACGTCGTGCACGCGCGCCCGCTTCTTCTTGGGGGCTGTCTCGGCTGTCCCGCCGGTTTTCCTGCTGTTCAGGACCGGCGTCATGAGGCCAGCCCTCCTCTGGCTCCTCGACCTGCGGGGGAGGCGCGGGGGTGTCAGACAGACACACATACAGACACAGACAGGCAGACGGGGGACAGCCACGGTGCCTCTCCACCAGAAGCAGCGGCGTGGAAAGGTCCAGAAGAGAAGCAGAAAAGAACCAGAAGAGAAGAAGAAAATAACCAGAAGAGGAGAAAAAGGAGGGAACAGGAAGAGAAGAAGACGGAGAAGGGAGAAGAGTGAGACACGATGCTCAGCCCCCCCCCCCCCCTGAGCATCGTATCTCACTCTTCTACTTCAGATCTACTTTTGAAGACAGGGGGTACTTCAGATCTCAGCTCGACAAAGCGACCACAGCAACCACAGATCACCGGATTATCACTAGATGTTCAGAATCATGCGGCTTTGCGGATGGCAGATGTGGCGGTGGCCCATCGTCAAACAAGTGCCAGTGGCGGTGCCATGCGCGTTTCTTTTCCGTTAAATTTGGACAACTTGGTCATAAACAATGCTCGGCCGGATGAAGAGGAAACAGGACGAACAGACATACAGCGATGCGCAGGCACAGCACACGCCCACATACTTGGATGCAG
>JAXIVJ010017612.1:17500-25637 GCA_036785665.1 Chirona hameri | reverse complement strand
TAAATTTTAAGCAAAGGTCAAGGTCAAGGTCAGGTCACAAAAGGTCACAGGTCTACGAAAGCCATGCGACACATGTTGTATGGGTTATTTTGCACGTATAATTCGATGGAAGCAGCCATTTTCACAGCCTGACACCATATAATCGCCCTCAGGTCAAGTTCAGGTCACATATAAGGTCAAAATTTGAAATTGATTAATCTAAATAAACATTGCATGTTTCTAGACTAGTTTTGTCTTCCTAATACAGTGGTGGCATTTATTTGTCTGTATCTGGTCAGTAAAAGCCAAAAAACGTAATTTTAAAAATGACGTCATGAGTTACTTATTCTTAGAGAGCCATAAGTCAGTCAAAAATAAAAAATTGCTTTGAAATTTGGTTTGAACATCGCTCATACTCCACTCTCTAATATATCATTCCGGTTTTTTGAAAATTTTCAAACAAAAACTTTTGTGGAAATCCTTCCCAAAAATCAGTTTTTTTGCATTTTTGGGGGTCAAAATCCCAAAATTTTGAACATCTGAGATAGCCATGTTAAAGGCAATGTTATTTCCTTTCTTTTGACGCATTTTATTTGCGATTTGCATCAACACGCTATTTTCTACGATTTTAACATTTAACGTTTTTTCACCAAAAATGACATGACATGACGTCACTAAAACGTCATTATCTCCTCAAAATTTTCACGAATTTCAACCAAATTATAACACAAGATGTAGCATTGATGCACCATAAGGTACAGCAAGTTTCACTTCGATATCTTTCATAGTTTTCAAGTTATGGAGAAAATCCGGGAGGGGGGGGGGGGGGGGGTAAAATTTACCCCCCCAGCGCCGCGCGGGTTAAGATCGAATACCAAAATAAAGTGACCGGTCCAAATCCAAGGAGGAAAAAATGGAGGTACCTTTTTGCCACAAAAAGATGCCCCCAAAATGGGGGGTACCTTTTTGCCCTCCCCCAGTGGTTTTCCCTTAAAATAGGCCCTGTGCGCACGTGCAGAAGCACCCCACCCCTGACGTGTGGGAAAGTGGCGGCTGAGAGATCCCTAACCACACACCAAAGTTGAACACAATCGGCTCAGCAGTTGCCCTCACCCACTCCAAATTGTGTGGCGACGTTCCTGATCCAACAACCTCCGATCTCCCCCACTCTGCCGCTAATGAGCAATTGTTCAAAGGATATTGAAATTCAAGATATTCCGGACATAAATTAAAAATACTTATTTTGGCTGGGAAATAATACAACTTAGGAATATCATGACATTTTGCATTGGATGTGTATACATTTATCACCAGGTAAGCATATTATATTTTAATTGAATACCTATCAAGCGAAAAATGACATGAAAATACTGAAATCAGGGTGGGCAACATTTATTGACTGGAGGGGGGAGGGGAGGGGGGGATCAATGTAGGGGCATTTGCCCCCCCCCCCCAGTTAACATGTTAAAAATAGGCCCTGCGGTCCTGGGCCTGAATATTCTAAATTTGACCGGGCATGGTCCGGGAATGCGCTTGGTGTTCATGGGCCTGTGCTGGGGCCGGGCAGGGGGTTGGTGGGGACCGTGGCGAACACTGACATACATATATACATGTGGATATGTAGACATGTAGTCATGTATGCATAAATACATGTGTACATGTATACATGTATACATATATACATGTATATATGTATATATGTATACATGTATACATGTTTACATATATACATGTATACATGTATACATGTATACATGTATACATGTATACATATATACATATACACATATATACATATATACACATATACATATATACATATATACATATATACATATATACATATATACATATACACATATATACATATATACATATATACATATATAAATATAATACATATAAACATATATACATATATACATATATACATATACACATATATACATATATACATATACACATATATACATATATACATATATACATATATATATATATATATATATATACATATATACATATATACATATATACATATATACAATATATACATATATACATATATACATATATACATATATACATATATACATAAATACATATAAACATATATACATATATACATATATACATATATACATATATACATATATACTTCTGACCTTCCTGGTAGTGGCAGCCCGAGTTCGTGTCAAAGTCAAAGCCTACATTTCCAAAGCCTTGTACTCCTCTCAGACGTTACTAGCACTGAAACAACACTGAAAACCACACGTTACTACACTGAAAACCAATGAGAACTTTCACTGGTCTTCCTTCGAGAGCCTCACCGGCGCTCGACCGGCAGACCACCCTCTACCACCTATAAGCACGGCAGACCTATAAGCACGGCATACCTACGACCACGGCACCTACGACCACGGCAGACCACCTCTAAAGGCCAGCAGAGTCCTCTACACCCTATAAAGCCCAGCAGAGAGTCCTCTACAGATCCGCAGGGGGCCTCTAAATGCCGACAGATGGCCATCTGCAGATCGGCAGGTCCCACTAAAGGCCGGCAGAGGGCCCTCTACACTCACTCTACAGATTTACTGGGACACTGCAGATCGACAGGGCCCCTAAAGACTGGAAGAGGACCGTCTACAGGTCGGCAGGGGCCCTCTAAATCCCAGTAGAGGCCCTCTGCAGATTGGCAAGGCGATCTACAGATCGGCAGGGCCCTCTAAAGGCCGGCAGGACCCTCTAAAGGCCGGCAGAGGGCCCTCTATAGATTAACCGGGGCACTCTGGAGAACATCAGGGCTCCTAAAGGCTGGAAGAGGGGTTCTCTACAGCTCGGCAGGGCCCTCTAAATGCCGGAAGAGGCCCTCTACAGATTGGCATAGCGATCTACAGATCGGCAAGGGCCCTATAAAGACCGGCAGAGGGCCCTCTCCAGATCGGTAGGGACCCTCTACATATTAGCAGGGCCCTATACGGCCAGGCCGGCAGAGGCCCCCTTACAACCGGGAGGGGTCATCTAAATGCTGACAGGGGGCCCTCTGTAGATCGGCAGGCCCTCTACATGCTGTAAAGGCCCTCTAAAGGCGGGCAGAGGGTCCACTACAGATCGGCAGGGCCCTCTAAAGGCCAGCAGAGGGCCCTCTACAGATTGGCTTGGACTCTCTGCAGATCGGCAGGGCCTCTAAAGCCTGGAAGAGGGCCCTCTACAGGTCGGCAGGCCCTTCTAAATGCCGACAGAGACCCTCTACAGATTGGCAGGGCGATCTACGATCGGCAGGGCCCTCTAAAGACCGGCAGAGGGTTCTCTCCAGATCAGCAGGACCCTATACAGGCCGGCAGAGGGCCCTCTACAACCGGAAGGGGGTCGTCTAAATGCCGACAGGGGCCCTCTGCAGATCGGTAGGGCCCTTTAAAAGCTGGTAGAGGGCATGGCCCCCTTGTCCCCCCCTTTGCCTACGCCCTTGTCCCTCTCCTTAGTTCACCTAAATCCACCCTACCTGCCCCTTTTAGCGGCCTGCAGAATCCACCCGGCCCTCTCCCCTGTCTGCCGAAATGCACGCTGTCTCTGGTTGACACAAATATATTGACTCTTCTCTCCGTTTTTTGTTGTTGTATTTAACAAATTTAGTCCGAACTTTTTTTTGAATAGAAGGATTTCCGATGTCAGGCCGCGTGCTAAGCATAGCTTGTTGCGCAGGCGCTGACCCCACCACCCGATCAAGCAATTCCTGGTGTCCGGCAACATTTAGAAGCGAAAGTTTTACGTGCCCGACATACCTGGACATGGTCCGCCACGCCCTCTGACGTCACCTGACCTTGAGTGCGACCGCTGCCACAGGCCGCAGGTCATCCCAGTCAGGGGCAAATAGCAAGCGCTGAAGCAACTCGAACCCGGGCTGCCACTACCGGGTGAGGTCAAAAGCCCAGCGCTCTCCCAACTGAGCTACAGGGGCGGACATTTCTCCATTTCATTAGCACGATCGACGTAGGAGGCTTCTTGGCTCAGAAGTTCAGAGGTGCCTCAGTTTTAAAGACACTATGATCGCAAGGCCTTCTTCCGGCTTTCGAGGCAGCTCCGCTTCAATAGTTCGAACCTTTATACCCAAGTACTTTTAACCTGGGGCGTCGCCAACAGTGGGCCTGGAAGCCGGGCCCCGCCAGGATCGCTCCGGCTGGAGTCGCCCCCCCCCCCCTCCCCCAGTTCGCAGAATTTTAACATTAGCCCTATGGGGCTAGCCCACCAAACCTCTGGCTGCCCCCACTCAAAATTGTGTGTGGCGACGCCACTGCTGGATTGACCGCAGTGGCCCCTCCGGCTAGTGACGGCGCCCCTCTGGCCAGTGACAGCGCCCCTTCGGCTAGTGACGGCGCCCCATATGGCCAGTGATGGCACTGCTCCGGCCAGTGACAGCACTCTTGCCGCCAATGAAAACGCCCCTTCGGACAGTGACGGCGCCCCTCCGGGCAGTGACGGTCCCTCTCCGGCCAGTGACGGCGCATCTCCCGGCTAGTGACCAAACACCCATTGTCAAACACATTTATTTGATCACTGTCAGCAATCACTGTCCAGCCACCATGAATACCCTACCGATGCTTTCTGTTTCTACTTAGACCTAGTCAAGCGGCGTCTGATGGAAGTGGTAGACAATAAGGACGGAGAGGCGCCTCTCGTCCAAATTGCATCGTAGCCACGTCTTTGCGGGTATACCCTTGACTGGGATGACCTGCGTCGATGGCAGCGGCCTGAGTCAGATGAAGTCAGTGCGCGGGGAGGGACCGCGCCGAAGGTTTGTGACACGTAAAGCATTCGACTTCAAATACAACTTTGAGCAAATATTGCACGATCGGATATGGTCCATGCAAACAGCTCTGCTTAGCGAAGGGCGCCAACACCAAAAACACATTCAAACGTAAGGTTTGAACCAAGTAAACATATGCGCTCAACTTTGGCTGACAGCATGAGGCATAGGATAGACTGTATGTCCAGGAACTTCCCCGTCTCGGTATACAACTTTTTTTTAGCGGGACAGCCATTTAGGGCAGCCCCTGCCTCGTCCGGAGTGATATGCTCATTCTACCTCAATTGAAGGAATAGCATCACTGAAACTATTGTTCTTCTTGTCTTCCATGAGTGACACTCAGTGGCGTGCGCAGAAATTCACAAAGGGTCGGCTTCAGGGTCTTTACTCGGCCCTTTGTCAGCCTGTGGACCCTTACGTTCGGTCTGAGGAGCCTTTGGTTGGCATGAGGGGCGGGTTTAGGGGATCCTCGGGCGCACCGAAGGGGAACTTGGTCGGCCTGATGGGACCACAGTCAACCTGAGCGGTCCTCGGTCGGCTTGAGAGGGCCTCGATCGGCCTGAAGGAGAACTCGGTCGTCTTGAGTGGGTCCGCTGTCGGTCCTCGTTCAGCATGAGTGGCCATTAGATGGTTTAAGGCCCCTTCAGATATGTATAGGCCTGACAGAACCATTGACATGCCTGGGCGGACCCAGGCTGGTCTGAGAGGGCGATTGTCGAGGCCTGAGAGGGCCGCACCTCCGGCCGTCACTGACCGGAGGGGCGCCGTCACTGGCCGGAAGGGTGCCGTCATTGGCTGGAGGGGCGGAGTCACTGGGCAGAGGGGCGCCGTTATTTTCCGGTGAGGCGCCGTCACTAGCCGGAGGAGCGCCGTCACTGGCCGAAGGGGAGTCGTCACTGGCGACAGGGGTGCCGTCACTGGCCGCAAGAGTGCCGTCACTGGCCGGAGGAGTGCCATCACTGGCCAGATGGGCAACGTCACTAGTCGAAGGGGCGCCGTCACTGGCCAGATGTGCGCCGTCACTGGCCAGAAGGGCGCTGTCACTGGCCAGATGGGCGCCGTCATTAGACGGAGGGGCGCCGTCACTGGCCATCATTGGCTGGAGGAGCGCAGTCACTGGCCAGAGGGGCGCCGTCACCGCCAAGAGGGGTGCCATCACTGGCCAGAGGGGCGCCGTCACTGGCCAGAGGGGCGCCGTCACTGGCGAGAGCGGCGCCGTCACTGCCCAGAGGGGCGCAGTCACTGGCCAGAGGGGCGCCATCACCGGCCAGAGGGGCGCCGTCACTGGCGAGAGCGGCGCCGTCACTGCCCAGAGGGGCGCAGTCACTGGCCAGAGGGGCGGCGTCACTGGCCAGAAGGCCGCCGTCACTGGCCGGAGGGGCGCCGTCATTATCAAGAGGGACGCCGACACTAGCCAGAGGGGCGCCGTCACTGGCTAGATGGGCGCTGTCACAGGCCAGAGTGGCGCCGTCACTGGCCAGAGGGGCGCCGTCACGGGCCAGAGGGGCGCCGTCACTGTCCAGAGGGGCGCCGTCACTGGCCAAAGAGGCGCCGTCACTGGACAGAGGGGCGCCGTCACCGGCCAGAGGGGCGCCGTCACTGGTCAGAGGGGCGCCGTCACTGGCCAGAGGGGTGCCGTCACTGGCCAGAGGGGCCTATTTCCGCGCCTTCGGCGCGGAAATGGGCCGCCCCCTGTATCCGCTCCTGTTGCTAGGGTTGTTTGAACACGCTTACAGATTCTTTGGAAATATAAAACGGCCTCGCAAAGCGCCGTCATTTTCATGTCTACCGGGCATCGTATTATTGGTTCTTTGCGCACCTTTTCTGATTTTGTTTTACCCGGGAGCATTCTAAGTCACGGTTCTATACATACAGCCGGTACCTGAGGTAGAACTGACCTATAGATCAGGTCACGCGGACCCATCCCCAATAAAGTTCAAGCTAGACGGCAATTGGGAGTAAGACCCCTCCATACACAAAAATATACTATAGCTACGACACGCAAAACGGTGTCCTACGATTATATTTCCATCCAGGACTTGTAATGTCCGTTTCTAACACCGTCACTCTACTGTCGAAAAACTCCAGTGACCAGTCATGACTCATGTTCAATGTTCATGGGTACGAGGGGAAATTTCACGCGCATCATGCAGCACTGAGACTATTTACATGCCCAAACTCAAATCGGCGATAAAATACTCTTCCAGATCAATGCCTCCAGATCGCAAGAGAAGGAAACAACTCAAAACTTCACATAGGTGAGAAGCATTGCTTCGCCGATATTCCCCCTGGTTTCGTCGTGCGACGTGACGAAGGTGGATTTATGTAGTCTATGGTTTGTATACTAAACAAATTATCAGAAGCTTGGTTTTCCATGCATCACTGCGAATGAAACCTATATGTTGCAGGTACCTAATCTGAGGCCAGAGACCAGAGCGGATCCAGAAAGGCAAAAAAGTTGGTTTTGTGAGCAAATTTCAAACAGTCTTACGCATGTATATTAAATTCACATGATTTAGCCTCTTTATACTAGAAGAGGTAATTTAACCCTATTCCCTGCGGGCGGCCATAATTATGTTAACCTGCGGGGGGGGAGATTCTGCCCCCCCCAGATATCTCGAGAACCGCTCGGTCGATTTCGATGGGGCAAACGCCATTCGATTCGTCATGACAAGATCTCTCTTTTTGGATCCCGAAATTTTTGTTTTGTTAAAAAAAGGGCCAGGGGGCAAACACATTTTTGTTTTGTTTTTTGAAAGGTCATTGCGGCCATGTGGCTCGACCGATTTTCATGCTCCAAACGTTTGTGAGCTTCAAATGTACTGGTATTTAATATATCATAGACAAAAAACAAAATAAAAAATCATAGGCCTATTCAGGGAATGTAAAATGGGGGGATTTTCTGGGGAAAAAATATGTGCTGTGCGTGATTGTTTGGGACGACATGAACGTCACATGTGAGCATTATATGCTGTAATTTATTAAATTTGATATATTGCGCATAGGCGGATCAAGGAAAAAACATGGATGGCACCATGCACGTAACGCTTTTATCATCTCACTAATTTGAAGTTGGACCTAATTTGAGGGTGGGTATCGCCTCCCATTTTTTTTTATCCCGAGTGCGCTTCTGCCCCAAAAATATTTATAATCCCAGTATATATGATGCATATTGCATTGAAATTGTTTCTGACGCATTTATTGCACTGAAAAACCACGAAGAAAGTTTGCGACGCAAAACCGCATTCGTAATACCCTCCCCAAAACAGCAGCCTGGAACCGCCTCTGCTGGACCGATTTTTTATCTCTCAAAATTTTGACACAAAACGCGCCATTCAATTTTGGGAAAGTCACGAA
>JAXIVJ010017612.1:0-12500 GCA_036785665.1 Chirona hameri | reverse complement strand
TTTGATTTTTTAAGGGAATCGTCCATACTTGGTTCTCCAATATATCTTCCGGTTTATGAATATGTTTGAAAAGTTTAATTTTGGGAAATTGTCCCCAACAAATTGTCTTCCTAAGTGGCTGCTATTTCCAAACATGCCCGCCAGCTGCATACACTTGGGAAATATGCCACCCGGAGACTGGTGTGGCTTACACCTGCAGTGACCATGACCGCGCGGCAGAGGCGCGTCCAGCACGCGGCCCAGGGGAGCAAACTTAGGCACGGCATGACCGCGCGGCAGAGGCGCGGTCATGTGGGGGAGATAGGGGTGTTGTTGGATCAGGAACGTCGCCACACAATTTGGAGTGGGTGGGGGCAACTGCTGAGCCGATTGTGTTCAAATTTGGAGTGCGGTTAGGGATCTCGCAGCCGCCACATTCTCACATGTCAGGGGTGGGGTGCTTCTGCACGTGCGCACGTGTGCACCACGTATTTGTATCTCAGAAACTACTTCCCTGATCGAGTTGAAATTCACCATACATTTCCTTTGCGTTCGCTCGTTCATCGCCAACTACGGCGCCTTCTTACTGGTTCGGTAAAAACAGTTATGGAAGAAAAATGAATGACCTCAGTGTGAATAGATTTTACATCGTGGAGGTCACAGGATACAAATACCACATGGATCTTTGCATTGGCGGATCCAGAACGGGTGGTTGGGGGGGGGGGGATTCCAAAAAATGTCGCACAATTATGAAAACGCATCGGATTTGGCTTGCTTATGCATTGATAGCTGATTTAACCCGCGCCGTGCCGGGGGGGGGGGGGGGGGGGGCGTTTAGACGCCCCCCCCCCTCCCACAGGTTTTTCGAGGATAGCGGAAAAACGGCGGCGCGCAGTGCCACCGTTTTTAGCATAGCTGTTCAAACATCAATTGTCCACATTATGTTAAAAAATACCTCGGTTCATCTCAGGTCAGGTCACCAGACCAAGTCACGTGACCCCAGCTCCAAAAAAGCTTGTGGTCACACCATAGCCACAGTTTTGGCCGATAGACATCGTACTTACAGGATTTTATAAAGTCCTAGGTACCTACAATTCGTATATCTCAGATGTTTGATATCAGTGACCTAAGGTCGGGTCAATTTCGTGACCTACCCATTATAAGTCAATGGGGAAATATTCAAATGCTTCCTATTCTGAGGATACGCACGATATCAGCCCAATTCCTTCTAGATCATGTTATAGGACATTCTTGAAGACCCAGGTGCAATTTTCGTTCAGTGACCCCTACAGGGTCAGCCGAGGTCATCCGAGGTCACCAACACTTTTGTGTCAATAACTCTCGACAAAACAAAGATAGATAAGTCAAACTGCCACCAATGTGTTTGTCTCGTCGAGGCATGTCTCCCAATGTCCAGCATGACCTAATTGGGTCACCACTTGACCTTGACCTGAGGTCAAATATCTAAGTGGACCTAACCTGGTCACCATGAATATGATTCGAAGTGCCTTGACGAGACAAACACGATGACGTCAAAATTATTTCCTTATCATATTCAGGTAAAAAGTAATTTGTGAAAACTCTTTTGCTAAAAAATAGTTTGTTTACATTTGATGAGCTCTGGAGCCTAAGGTATTGATCTGAGCTGAAATCTGAGGACACGTGGCGATCCGTGTCGATTGAATGTTTCGAGAGCTTTCCATTGTTTTTTTCCGTTTGTTCCTAGCTACATAGTTCCTGTGATATCTGGAGGTTTCTGGAGTGAAGTCCTAAAAATGGAAAATTTGAACTTTGATGACCTCTGGTGACCTCAATATTGACCTGTTAAGAAAATGCCGAAATAGCTTCAAAATGCTTTTGGACAAGCTTTCGAACGATGTTTTCGGGCTTGGTGTACGTCCCATAGGAGCCGAGTTCGAGGGGGGGGGGGGGGGGGGGGGTCGAAACGCCCCCCTCTATGATCTCGAAAACCACGCAACGTAACAAGCAAAAACGGTGTTAGATAGGTCGAGACAAGCTCTATGGAAAGTATATCGGTATTGTTTTAGGTCAGGTCAATATTGAGGTCACCAGAGGTGATCAAAGGTCAGATTTTACAGTTTTAGGACTTCGCTCCAGAAATCCTCAGATATCACATGAACTATGATAGCTAGGAACAAACAGAAAAGTAATGGAAAGCTCTTGAAAAATTCAATCGACAGGGTGTCCTCAGATTTTAGCTCAGGTCTATAGTTTAGGCTCCAGAGGTCATCAAATGTCAAATTTTTTTTTTTTTTGGCAAAACTGTTTTTCACAAATAACTTTTTACCTAATAAAGATAAAGCATTACGTTTGACGCCATCATCTTTGTCTCGTCAAGGCGCTTTGAATCATGTTAATGTTGACTAGGTTAGGTCAACTGAGAAATTTGATCACAGGTCAAGGTCAAGTGGTGACCCAATTAGATCATGTTGCATATTGGGGGACGTGTCTCGACGAGACAAACACATTGGTACCGTTTTCACTTCTCTATCGTCATTATGTCGATAGTTGACAAAACGGTGTTGGCGGTCACGAAATTGACCTGACCTTAGGTCACCGATATAAGAAAAAATCCGAGATAAACAAATTGTAGGTACCTATCATCTTATCAAATCCTGCAAGATTGAAACCGATCGGCCTAAAACTGTGGCTGCGGTACTACCGCAAGCGTTTTGGAGGTGGGGTCATCACCTGACCAGGTCTGGTGACCTGACCTGAGATGATCCGAGATCAAGAATTTGACATAATGCGGGTAGTTCATTTCCGAACAGGTATGCAAAAAACGGCGGCGTGCAGCGCCGCCATTTTTGCGCTATCTGCGAAAAACCGGATGGGTGGGTGGATTTTGCCCCCCTCCCTCCCCGTCCAGGGCGCGTGTGGAAAGTTAGCCGTTAGGTTAGGCTAACTTTCCTTAGTAAAAGTTGCTGAGATTTTCTTCTATATCAGGACATGTGTCAATCTTGCGCCGATTTCAGGCGGTTTGGGGGGGGGGGGCAATTGCCCCTTTTGCACAACCCTAGATCCGCCACTGGATCTTTGTATTTTGCAAAAGATGCGGGACTCTGGGGAAAATTGGGAAAATTTGGCCATTTCCTGTGGATTTATATGCATTTTCATGTTTCCCCAATGACTTATAATTGGGAAGTCACAAAATAGACTTCACCTTAGGTCACCGATATAAAAATCATCCGAAATAGCAGAATTGTAGGTGTTTGTAACATGCTTAAGTCCTGTGAGTATTCAACTGATCGTTCAAACAATGTGCTACGGCACGACCTCACATTTTTTGGAGGTGGGATCACTAGACTTTACTTAGTGACGTGACCCGAGGAGACCCGAGGTAAACAAATTGACAGGATTTTGGCAATTGATAGGCAAGCAGTTGTATCAAAAATGACGGCGCGAAATGGCGTCGTTTTCCGCTATTTCCAAAACAAATCTAAGGGGGATGGCATCCGCCCCCACTGGCGGATCCAGGGGCGGACTCAGGGGCAACCCCCCCACACACACACACGAATCTGGGGGGGGGGGGGGGAGGATGCAATACAAGGACCCCCCCCCTCCTGCGCGTTCCCTGCACTGACCGTGAAAAACAATGATCTTAGGAGAAAACTTCATGAAAACGGAAGTTTTTTCTTTTCTCAAGTGATTTAATTTGAAGTTTGTATATATCCCTTGCTTTCAATGATAGACAAAACAGCACACCTGATGCAATTCATGCAGCCCCGGTGACACGCGGCCCGCTGGGAGGGGGGGGGGGGGAAGAATTTGCCCCCTCCCGTATTTTCGCAATAACTTTAAAACTGTGATAGATATCAACGTGAAACTTGCAGTACCTTATACTGCACCAATTATAAGTCTTCTCACTAAATTTCAATGAAATTTATGTAGTATTTTTGGGAGATAATAACGTTTTGATGACGTCATGTCATGCCATTTTTGGTGGAAAAACAATAAATGTTGGGAAAATCTTAAAAATAGAGTTTCAAAGCAAATTGCAAATAAAAACGCCAAAAGAAAGGAAATCACATTTTCTTCCAAATGGCTGTCTCGGATTTGTGATTTTTTTTACCCCCCCAATTTTTTTCTCTGAAAAAATGTCCACAAAATCAATTTTTGTGAATTCGAAAAGTTAATTTCTTAAGCTCGAATACCAAAATCAAGTGACTGGCCCAAATCCGCGGAGGAAAAAATGGGGTACCTTTTGCCACAAAAAGGTGCCCCCAAAAATGGGGATACCTTTTTGCCCCCCTCAGTGGTTTTCCCTTAAAATAGGCCCTGCATGGCATGCCCAACAGAAATCTCACAATCATCACGCATTTCCAACTAGCGAGCTGACGATGACTACACCAGCCTTATCATATAATAATATTATAGGTTATTATCATAACTGAACAGTTATCAGCATAAAACCTCAGGAGTTCTTACCAGTATCGGTTTCGCCATCTCTTCCCAGCTCTTCCGTGTTCAGGTCCACATCACGGCAACGCACCATAGCAACACGCTAGCACGTGCAGCGCCAACACGCACCACCCCCGGAATCCGCCGCAGCTGCCAGCTGACGCACAGTAGGTGACCCGGCACCCGGAGGCATATTTCCCAAGTGTATACAGCTGGCGGGTATGTTTGGAAATAGCAATCACTTCGGGAGACATAAGTCAGTCAAAAATATAGATATTGCTTTGATTTTTTTAAAGGAAATCGTCCATACTTGGTTCTCCGATATATCTTCCGGTTGATGAATATGTTTGAAAAGTTTGATTTTGGGAAATTGTCCCCAACAAATTGTTTTCCTAAGTGGCTGCTATTTCCAAACACGCCCGCCAGCTGCATACACTTGGGAAATATGCCACCCGGAGACTGGCGTGACTTACACCGGCAGTGACCATGACCGCGCGGCAGAGGCGCGTCCAGCACGCGGCCCAGGGGAGCAAACTTAGGCACGGCAAAAATTCAACTGAGGAGGAAATGTTATTTTGTTGCTATCTTGTTTTTATTACTAAGGATTTGTAAAACTTAACTATGGACGCTGAAGCCTCGAAAGATGGTAGAAGAGGTATACAACATAACTTCCAAAAGCAAGTTGCTGCATTTTAATTTATGAACAGAACGTTGCAGGTTTTGGGTGGGCCTCAGAATTTGTGTGGTTAATATATTCATTTTGGAAAGGATCAGGACTTGGCCATGTTCTTCTCAGAGGCAATAAAATGATTCCGGTTGCGGTTGCAATGACAGCCTCAATAGCAGGAAGTTGTCTTCAATACCAATGTTCAGAAACATTGTTTATGGCCTCTTCCTGATAGTTTCGGAGAACATAAATAACACTGGCATTCCATAAACCATTTACATTTACAAGCAGAGTTGTCACGCTGTCTCGCGTTTGCGCAATAAACCAGTACCGTGAAGGGAAACAAACGTGTATTTGATTAAGCATCTCAGTAGTGAGAGTAAACAATTTATTATATAGGTATTCAGAACGGATTTATCCCAAAGATATGTAGATAATCGATACAGCCAAACAGACATCCGCTCTGCTGGCAAGGGGAATACAACCAGCTGTGTAGGGGGTAATCGCATTATTTGCATAGTCAGCATTATTTGCGTCTGGGAACGAGAGGGTATTAGGCGACAGCACCTCAGGACAGCCGCCACCGACGCCTCGTGACGTCATTGGTGCCTCGTGACGTCATCGGTGCCGGGCCGCCAGAGGGGGTTGCCTGTGCCGCCGCTGCCGTCCCGCCTCCGTCCTCCGCCGCTGCCATCCCGCCCTCGCCGCCGGGTCAGCGCTCTCAGGCCTTGATGAGCCAGACCTCGTTGCGGCGTCCCTGGCGCTGGGCCGGCGCCGAGAACATGGCCGAGATGATGGTGCTCTGGAAGCGGCGGCCGTCCTCGGTGAGGTGACGCTGCAGCACGGCCGCCTGCTCGGCCCAGTCGCGCCGCTTGGCCACGCCGTCGAACAGCCGCACGTAGACGGCCGTCTGCGGCACGGCCACCAGTCGGATGCCCTCGGAGAGGGGCGCCGGAAGGCTGGCCTGGTGCGAGCCCGGCAGCGGGGCGCACATGGCGGCGCCGGCTCCTCCGGCGCGGCGCTGCATCATCACCGGGATGGTCAGCTGCATCAGCTCCCCGGCAGCGTTCTGACCCTGCATGTACATGGCCAGTTCCAAGAAGTCCATCGTGTTGTCAACGCCGACCTCCACGTCGATGCAGACCCAGTTCCAGGCGGGGTAGACGCGCTCCTACGATAGATAAAAAAGAACGGAAGAGAGGTGGTGAGAGGAACGTAACAGTACAGCGTTCGATGCTCGGTGAAGATGTAGTAACTGGCGTTGACACAATGATGAGGCTATCAGAAAAATGGACACACTTGAAAAAAGAAACATGTAAAAAACACTAATAAACCTGATTGAAGGAAGCCGTGATTCCGTGACGCCGTACCTCGAATTTGTCCGTTTTCTCCACCAGAGTGTAGGACACTTCCTCGCGTGGTGGCGGTTTCTCACCGCCGGGAGTGCCGAAGTTCTTCTTGAAGAACTCTGCCAGTTTCGGCGGCATCTTGGAGAGATCCCCCGGCAGCGCCAGGGCACCAGAGACCAGCAGCAGTACAGCTAGCAGCTTCATGGCTGGGGCACACTAGAATTTAGTGGGAGTCGGGGGCCATATCAGACCTCTGAGAGGCCCAGGGTAGCTGGTGCTACCATCAGGCGAGGGGAAACTCGGACACGACTGCCAGCAGAGGTGATGATTAGGAAGCGACTGCCAACAGAGGTGATGATTAGGAAGCGACTGCCAACAGAGGTGATGATTAGGAAGCGACTGCCAACAGAGGTGATGATTAGGAAGCGACTGCCAACAGAGGTGATAATTAGGAAGCGACTGCCAACAGAGGTGATGATTAGGGAGCGACTGCCAACAGAGGTGATGATTAGGAAGCGACTGCCAACAGAGGTGATGATTAGGGAGCGACTGCCAACAGAGGTGATGATTAGGGAGCGACTGCCAACAGAGGTGATAATTAGGAAGCGACTGCCAACAGAGGTGATGATTAGGGAGCGACTGCCAACAGAGGTGATGATTAGGGAGCGACTGCCAACAGAGGTGATAATTAGGAAGCGACTGCCAACAGAGGTGATAATTAGGAAGCGACTGCCAACAGAGGTGATGATTAGGGAGCGACTGCCAACAGAGGTGATGATTAGGGAGCGACTGCCAACAGAGGTGATGATTAGGAAGCGACTGCCAACAGAGGTGATGATTAGGGAGCGACTGCCAACAGAGGTGATGATTTGGGAGCGACTGCCAACAGAGGTGATGATTAGGAAGCGACTGCCAACAGAGGTGATGATTAGGGAGCGACTGCCAACAGAGGTGATGATTAGGGAGCGACTGCCAACAGAGGTGATGATTAGGAAGCGACTGCCAACAGAGGTGATGATTAGGGAGCGACTGCCAAAAGAGGTGATGATTAGGAAGCGACTGCCAACAGAGGTGATGATTAGGGAGCGACTGCCAACAGAGGTGATAATTAGGAAGCGACTGCCAACAGAGGTGATGATTAGGGAGCGACTGCCAACAGAGGTGATGATTAGGAAGCGACTGCCAACAGAGGTGATGATTAGGAAGCGACTGCCAACAGAGGTGATAATTAGGGAGCGACTGCCAACAGAGGTGATGATTAGGTGACGATTAGGGAGCGAAACTGGCATCCAACGGTATATCGAGCAGGGATGGCGATCAGGTGATGCCTGCCATTAGGGTTATGCACACTGGTGGATCCAGCCGTCGTTTTTTTTTTTGGGGGGGGCAACTTTTTGTGGCAAAAAGGTACCCCCTATTTGCTTTTCTCAGCGGATTTGGGCCGGTCACCTTATTTGGTATTCGAGCTTAAGAAATTCACTTCAAATTCACACAAAATAAGCATGTTTCCTTTTTTGGGTTCAAAAACACAAGAATTCGGAAATCCGAGATAGCCATTTTGAAGACAATGTCATTTGCTTTCTTTTGACGCTTTTTATTTGCAATTTGCTTCAAAACGTTATTTTCTACGATTTTCCAAACATTTATCGTTTTTCCACCAAAAATGGCATGACATGACGTCATTAAAACGTCCTTATCTCCAAAAATACTACACCAATTTCATTGAGAGAGAGAGAGAAACCTCACGGGCGCTTCGCGCCCGCTCGGTAATCACTGAACAAGGCGCTTCATTGCGATTACGGTAATTACGGATTACGGCATTGCGATGTTGTAGCGATTGCAAAACTTGACATTAATTTGTAGAATAATTTACATAATGTTCATCGTGATGAAATACGATAATCACATGAGTAAAAAAAAACGTTATCAACTTTGCAAGTATAATACAACTGACTGTAAAAATATGCGTCTATTTCGAGTAACGTACGAAAACGAGTTTCAAGATAGCATGAAACAGCCTCAGAAAGCAAACGGCTTGCCAGCTAATGGGGCCCAAGACAAAGGAGCGCTACTGCTAGAAACACTCACCATATGCGTCCAGGGGAGCTTCTGTGACCGGCCCTTGACAAGGTCTGGTTTATAAAGCACGACATACCGGAAGAGAGGTAATCTTCTTTACGGTGCGTTTCCCACAATGCCTAGAAAAAGCGGAACATAATGGGATAGAGAATTTCCGGACGAATCATGTTTCTAAATGATTAGGCTTGCCAGGACACTGGGCCACATATCCTGAGTGATATCAGAAGACGTTTTTGTCCGTTACCAAACCCCATAAACAGTTCACCATTTGTTTCTTAATTTCTTATATGGACAAATGTAGCCATATTACAAATAGGGTCGTGAAAACACTTGAAGGCTGAGGGAGCCCTGCGCTGCATCGCCCCGTCCGGCTGATGTTGATACCATCACGGACCGTTCTGCTGTTGAGTCGGTACCTGACGACGAACGAGCAACACGTCTCTGTCGGCGCGATGCCATGGATCTGTGGTGTCCTCTCCTCCTCCGGCACTTGCTCTACATCCTGTGATTATGTGCGCCGCGCCTGTTCCCGTTGCCGTTTAGACACCGGATTAATGTTAAAGTTAAGAAAGTGCCGGATGACCGCCGGCAGAGTGGCAAACTACCATAGACTGTGTCACGCTGTGAGGTACATACTTATATATGCATACACCAGGAAGGCGCCGCAGTTGGCGATGCACGAGCGAGCGCGAACGAAATGTATGGTGAATTTCAACTCGATCGGGCAAGTAGTTTCTGAGACACACAAAAAGGGTGCGCACGTGCGCACGTGCAGAGGCACCCCACCCCTGACACTGGGAAAGGCGGCGGCTGAGAGGTCCCTAACCATGCACCAAATTCGAACACAATCGGCTCAGCCGTTCCTGCAGAGGTGAACAAAACCTCGAGGCTGACACCGACACAGGACATTTTGTTAACACCACACATTTTGTGATCGTTACAATGAGTGCTACATACACTACCGGATCCGGGGGGGGGAGGCCATGCCCCCTCCCCCCCCAAAAAAAAACGCCTGAAATCGGCAATTTGGTTTAAATACATTTCCTGATATAGAAGACAATCTAAGCAACTTGTACTAAGGAAAGTTTGTTTAAAATCAGCTATCAATGCATATTGCATAAGGAAGCGATATCCGATGAGTTTTCTGAATTGTGTGACAATTTTTGGAATTTGCTCCCCCCCAACCACTCGTGGTCCCCCCACGCAAACCACTGTTCTGGATCCGCCAATGGCTACACATGAAGATGGTGGTGTCTGAATAATTGTACTCCAGAACCATGTGACATTGCATCATCTGCTGATATTTGTTGTACCTATTGTTGCAAGGATGCAAGAATAAGAATGCAAGAATATGTTTGGAATTGGATGCAAGAATATGTTTCCACATTCAATGATGACATCACTTGCCACTAGCGGATCCAGGGGGGGGGGGGGGGATGGCGGCCATGGCCCCACAAACCATCTGAAATCAGCACAAAATTGACACATTTTCTGATATAGAAGACTAAGCAACTTTTACTAAGGGACATTTGTTTTAAATCAGCTATTAATGCATAAGCAACAAGCGAAATCCGATGAGTTTTCAAAATTATGTGATAATTTTTGGAATTTTCCCCCAAACCACCTGTGCAAGGGGTAAAAAAAACTCCTACTCGCCTACGTACGTCGGTGACAGCAAAAGGTGCAGTGAGACAGGAACCCACCTACGGATTCATGCATTTTCAGAGACATGACTTCTAAAATAAGAAAACTTAGATAACAATCCTACTCATTTTGACTCGGTAAGATATCAAGCATAACCCATCTCCCATACCTGGCTGTTAAATTAGTAAGTATTTAAATTTAGCTGCAGCATCCATCGACCTCCGACATTCCTGCTGGCCTTTGGAAGCGGCACCCGAGTCGAGAGTTTGTCGGTGGATCTGGTGGGTCTGCGACAATCGTGGTGCTGCTACATGAGACAACGACAATTGCGCCACTTAGTTCTGTGCTTCTGTCTATCCTTTCAACATTACAACGACGTCACTGGCTTTGCTACCTGATTTGCTTGTATTTTAACATCAATTTCCGTTAATTATATCACTTTTGAGTTAATTACACTGTAGAACAGCTAGTTACGTGTTCCTCCAGCTAACATATCATTGTTGTGAGAGAATAAGCCAGCAGCTGGGTACCCACTTATAAGGACTGTATTAAAATAAAGACTCGCCGAATGGATCGTTTGTCCCTCAAAACGTGAAGTGGCTTACGCTTTTCGCTAACGAGTGAACCATTTGAACTGACAGGCCAAGACCTTTGGTTGAATTAGTTTGAATATGATAGGTACATGGGGAAATCAATGCCTTGAAAGATATAATATTATGGCATGTACGGTACAATAAGCATAACATTGCCATAAGTGATTATCATTGTACCTATGTTTCCACTTTAAAGTAGAATTACTGAGCATGTTTTGACTCTCATTAGGTAACAAATCATCGCCTAGCTTTGCTTTAGCTATTCATGCTCAACGGAACAAATTTCCTTCAAGGAAGCTTATATTCATGGCCATAGTGATTTTTCCAGAAAATAAAACGGAATCGCTTGAAATAGCCATCGATTCCGATTCCGATTCCATAATTTCCTTAAATGATTGATTCCACCTGATTCGGATTCCACCCAGATGCCAACGGAATCTAATCCGATTCCGATTCCAGTACAAACGGAAACGATTCCGGAATCGGATTCGATTCCACTGGAATCAAGCACAAGTCTGCCTTCCAGGAGGGGGGTCTAACTCCCTAGACCCCCCCGCTTGACTACGCTATTGGTTGTGGATTGAAGCTCCAATAGCAATTCCAAAACTCTAATGCTAGCCTCTAAACTTCGACATCAATCTAAACAATAAACACAAATGTTATACTTTTTCAGGCCAAGCAAGGTGTTTCCCTAGATCGACTAGGGCTTTCTCAGTGACGTCCAGAGGGCCCACTCCAGAGGCCCAACTCTGGCATCCAGAGCCCACTCTGGCCACCCCCTATAATAGAGGGCACAATCTGGTTTCCAGAGGGTCACCATGGTCTCCGGAGGGCCCACTCTGGCCGACCTTTTCGAGGGCCCACTCTGGCTTCCAGAGGGCTCAATCTGACCTTCAGAGTGCCCACTCTGGCCTCCAGAGGGTCCAATCTGGCATTCAGAGGGTCATTCTGGCTGGCCTCCAGAGGGCCTACTTTCTGGCTTACAGAGGGCCCACTCTGGCCTCCAAAGAGCCCCTTCTAGCCTCCAAAGAGCCCACTCTGGTCTCGGAGGGCCCACTCTGGCCTCCAGGGAGGCCACCATGACCTATATATGGCTCACTCTGGCCTACATAGTACATAGGGCCCATCCTGGCCTCCATAGAGCCCACTCAAACATTCAAATATCCCACTCTGCTCCTTGTCAATCTCCAGAGGGCCCATTCTGGTCTCCATCCAGAGGGCCCACTCCGATCTCCGGATGGCCTACTGTGACTTCCGGAGGGCCCACCCTGTCCTTCAGAGGGCCCACCTTGTCCTCCAGAGGGCTCACTCTGGCCTACTTTGGGCCCACTGTGGACTCCAGAGGGCCCACTCTGGCCTACTGGTAGCACACTCTGACCTCCAGAGCGGTCACTCCACTTAGCTGTTTCAGCGTTTTTTAGGCGATTCATACCCGACTAAAAGACAATGTCTTTAAGTGAAGATAAACACATTTAGTCGGTACACTCCTTGATTCATCATTGATTTATCATTTTACTCTGTAATGATCCGATCCGTACAGTATCCCTTGAAATGAAAACGAGACACACAAAACTAAAGTGGTAACGTCTATCTATCGTCTATATCGTCTTATAAGGTATATCGCGGTTAATCTCACATCTCACAAACTATGCTTTGACGTGAATATTGGTTATGCCAGAACAGCAAAAAGCTTTTTTGGGGCCAAATCCCCCAAAAAGCACACAATTCTACAGAGGCACGTAGCCAGGATTTTTATGAGCTACGTAC
>JAXIVJ010017611.1:0-25642 GCA_036785665.1 Chirona hameri | reverse complement strand
GGTTTGATCCAAATTGAGTACCTTACTTTTGTTAAAAGCTCAGTTGAAAATGTTAAGGATTAGGTGACTTTATCCCAAATGTCCTATAATACACTACGATTGTTACCTACCCTTGGTTTTCTACCTTGCTCAAAGTTGAATTCTTATTTATAATAATATCTTTTCCGTAGTTTTATTAAAAAGGTAGAGAAAATTACGGCAAAGCAAGTAAGGTGGGTCTACTAAACAGTTTTTAATCCATTAAAACAATAATAGGGCATCATTTTACAGGTAAGGAGACCCTTACATCGGTCTTTTCGTCTCTATGACTTGAGATACCTTTAATGTCAATTAATCAGTTTTTTGTTTTACAATTACTTGAGAACTATTAAGTATTTAAGAAATTGTAAACTTAATCATATTGGTCTTGACATAATTGACATGCATTGTATTTTATTAATACTCTTTTTGGAAAGAAATCTTTTTATCTCGAAATTTGGAATGTTATTTTTTTTTTAAACTTGGTTTTCTATATTGCTAGTGTTAACGAATGTAATTTTGTAATAATAAGTAAGGAAAAAAAACATTTTGTTTTTCTTACAAAATAACTCCCAAGTCCTGGAAACAATGCAATGGTAGACGGAAATGCCATAACTTAAAAAACAAAATCAATAGAACCAAACCGATTTCAGTTTTAGATAGCCAATGGCGATATATAGGCGATATATATACGATAACCTACGATATATGATGTACTTAATTTTTCAATTGCTTAACTTTAAGTACAATAACATTTTGTTTGAACGCTTGTCCCTTAAAAACTAAAATGTATAGAACCAAACGGTGACCAGTTTCAGATAAATGAGATGCAGACTTTCAAACAAAGAAACAAATATTTTAAAAAATACCTTATATTATCATCATATCTAAATTGTGCATTTCATCATATATAGGACACCTCTAGGATCGTTAATTTTTGTCAAACCTAGCTTAATTTTTGGTAGCGATGTGTACTCGTGCTTTGCATTGTAAAGAGGCAGTTTAAAACATTTTATGACGTTATCGTATGACGTTATCCTAACGTAAAATTGAAATACGTTTCGTGTCGTTTATTAAAGTCTAACCTAGGTTAATTTAAGGTAGCAAGTCGTACACTCGGTTAGGTAGGTTAGGCTGCTGTTTTTCATGTTTTATCAACACATAACAGAAATGGAGTTTCGAGTTATTAAAATATCGATCAAACCAAGGTTAGTTTTGGACAAGAACCCCTACCCGAAATAACATAGACGTGAGACATAAATAACATAGAAATAACATAAATTCAAGATAAGTTAGATAGTTTCGCTATACATAACGATTACATTAATTTGGGTATATTTGGTCACTTAGGTTAACCTGAATCTGTGAACCAAAGTGACCAAATCTACCCCAAAATGTCTGTTTTCACTCCACTTTGATAATTTTTTAAACTTTATAGCAAGTTAGACTTGATTTGTTGGTCTTAATTTTTTTTATTTAATACATCTTTTATGTATAACATGCCCAGAGACGAAAGTCACGTAGCATGTATAGGTAAGGAATAACTGGTCTTTTTAAACAGCATTGGGGGTATATTGGGTCACTTAGGTTTACGAATTTGACCAAAACTACCCCAGGGGGTGGGGGTAGATGTGGTCGCCTAGCTTATCCTAACTTAAATCTTACGCTACCATGGGTATCATCGCAAAGGAGCAACGCAAATCAAATTTGTATCAACCTACATTAATTTAAATCGGTTCCACCTTTCGAAGTTCCACAGCGGTAATGAAGCAGCTGGCGCCAGCATGTAACGACGGAACGACGGCCTGGCCCTGTCCTCCACTCCTGCCCGTACCCACTGCTACCCTCCACTCCTACCCGTACCCACTGCTGCCCGCCCCTGTCCCCCTCCCCTCCCCTCCCCTGTCCTCCCCTACCCTCCCCTGTCCTCCCCTGTCCTCCCCTGTCCTCCCCTGTCCTCCCCTACCCTCCCCTACCCTCCCCTCCCCTCCCCTCCCCTCCCCTCCCCTCCCCTCCCCTCCCCTCCCCTCCCCTACCCTCCCCTACCCTCCCCTACCTTCCCCTCCCCTCCCCTCCCCTCCCCTCCCCTCCCCTCCCCTCCCCTCCCCTCCCCTCCCCTCCCCTCCCCTCCCCTCCCCTCCCCTCCCCTCCCCTCCCCTCCCCCTCCCCTCCCCTCCCCTCCCCTCCCCTCCTCTCCCCTCCCCTCCCCTGTCCACCCCTGTCCACCCCTGTCCACCCCTGCCCTCCCCTGTCCTCCCCTGTCCTCCCCTGTCCTCCCCTGTCCTCCCCTGTCCACCTGTCCCCTCTGCCCTCCCCGGTCCTCCCCTGTCCTCCCGTGTCTTCCGCTCTCCTCCCCTGTCCTGCCCTGTCCTCCCCTGTCCTCCCCTGTCCTCCCCTGTCCTCCCCTGTCCTCCCCTTTCCTCCCCTGTCCTCCCCTGTCCTCCCCTGTCCTCCCCTGTCCTCCCCTGCCCTCCCCTGTCTTCCCCTGTCCTCCCCTGTCCTCCTCTACCTTCCCCTGTCCTACCATGTCCTCCCCTGTCCTCCCCTGTCCTCCCCTGTCCTCCCCTGTCCTCCCCTGTCCTCCCCTGTCCTCCCCTGTCCTCCCCTGTCCTCCCCTACCCTCCCCTGTCCTTCCCTGTCCTCCCCTGTCTTCCTCTGTCCTCCCCTACCCTCCCCTGTCATCCCCTGTCCTCGCCTGTCCTCCCATGTCCTTCCCTGTCCTCCCCTGTCCTCCCTGTCCTCCCTGTCCTCCCCTGTCCTCCCCTGTCCTCGGCGCGTCATTGGAAGGCCGTCCCGCCGCCCCCGGACGACATTGGAAGGCCGCCGCGTCGCATCGATGCCGACTATCGATCGACCGTCGGCTGCAACGCAGCGGCCGGCCGACCGAGCGACCTAGCGACCGAGCGAGCGACGGCCCAAACCGACCGAGCGACGGACCAAGCTAGCGTGCGTCAGAGACAGGCGGCGGCGGCGGCGGCGGCGGCGGCAGCGGGCAGGCCGGACGGACCCAGCCGACTCGGGTCACGGCGCAGCGGCGGCGGCGGCGGCGGCAGAGGCGGCAGCGGGCAGGCCGGACGGACCCAGCCGACTCGGGTCACGGCGCAGTGGCATGGAGCAAAGAATAGGGGATAAATTGGGACAAATGAGAGGAGATAAGGCGGGACGGGTGGAGGAGAACGAGTCGGGTAGAGCGAGGTGGTCTGGTGGATGGAGAGCTATACGAGAGGATTTCTGGTCACTTCGTCCGGAAAAGAGAATAGTGCGAGACGTTGAGGTACCGGAGGTAGTCTGCTTTAAGTGAGTCGATTTTTGGGTATATACTACATACAGTCCGGTTTTCGATAGCGCTGAGCAAGATAATAAAGAGTCGAAGTAATATTGCCAGAAGGGATGATGCACAGAAAACATCTGAGGTGGCATGAATGGATCAAAATACCTCAGTTATCTTTCAAAATATGCAGGTGCTGAAACCGTCACACAAACATGCCGCAGAGAATGGCTGTGTTCTGGGCATACATGCACACTTGAATTTAACATTCTAACGGACGTCTATATGGACGCTCCAACGCCGACGCATCCCATTCGCTCTGACGATATAGACGATACCTCTGCCGTCATATATCTATGACGATATAGTAGACGATACCTCTGCCGTCATATATCTATGACGATATAGATACGATACCTCTGACGCCACCCACCACCTTCATACAAATTAGCGGAGCGTCTCGAACTTCCCAAGAACGTCCCAAGAACGTCCCAAGAACGTCCCAAGAACGTCCCAAGAACGCCATCCCGCTAACTCACCCAGACCAAGTTAGCGTCAATCCCTACAGGAGCCGGCTCGCGTTTCGCTTCGTTGCCGCCTGTGTTCGTGGAGGAGCTTGGGGCGGGGTGGGGGCGAGGTACGGGGTGGGGGGGGTTGTTGTAGGGTCCGCGAGGTAGCGGGGTCCACACGGTCGTTAAGACCACCCTGGGAGCGTCCTGGCACCATTACACCGCTGTTTGCACGTGTAGCCCCCTGCCGACCCCCTACCCTCCCCGCCGTACCCCTGCGACCCCACCGACCCACCGACCCTGACGGGTTCACCGGTCTTAGGGTCCGGAGGTCGGGGGGTGCAGAGAGAACCGCCGGAACTGTGTCACTGGGTGCATCGTGTGCCGCTGCACGTGACTCAGCGCTGCGACCCAGCGAATGTAGAATACTGTCTGACGGGATATGACATGTTCTGGCGGGATATGACATGTTATGGCGGGATATGACATGTTATGGCGGGATATGACATGTTCTGGCGGGATATGACATGTTTTGGCAGGATATGACATGTTCTGATATGACCTGATTGGATTCCTTAGCTTATGAACTGACCTGAACAGTGGCTTGTTATGCTCTATTTTCTACACTATTGAACACCATATTTCCGATTATATAAGATGTTCAGCACGGCTGGTCATAATTCAGACTGCCGTCTGCAGATATACCAACAAACAGTATTTCTGAATGGTAAATCACGCGGGAACCTTGGTAAAGATCACGCTACGATGCACTCCAATAGTTCCAAACAGCGGGCACGAACCAGCGTCGAGAGAGTGATTATAGTTTGCGTGCGTCTCTAGGCACCCCTGACCTCCAGGGGGCGTCCAAGGTCATCGCGAACGGGCAGGGGTCGTGACCTGCGCTCACAGGGTGACGCACACGGCTGTTTTCGACGTGACGCCTCCAACGCCGGGGCTTCGGCGCTGCGAGCTCCTCGCGCTCCGCTGGCTACGGTGCTGCCAGATGGCTGCCAAATGCTGCCGAATGTCAACATGAGACAGGAATACTGCCAAGAATGTGCGAGGATGAGTTCGGAAACAAACTCATTAAAAGGGACTTGTCAGTCGCAGGCAGTTGTGCTTCTCCTTTCGTAAATAGACGCACTTCAGTCTTTTAATATCATTTTAATATTTCCAGTGACATTGATTCTATTTCGCAGTTACTAGTGTCACTCACAATAAACCAGCAATAAGTGTTCGACTGACGGGATTAGAGATAACTCTGAACGACGCGCGAGAAGCGTCAAGTTCTATTCATCCGGTTAGCTGTTTTGTATGCCACAAAAACGGAGCACAAGGGTTTTTGCGCACGTACACATCAAGAGACATGTGTGACATGGCTACAGAAGCTGAGAGCGATTTGATTTTGTTAATTATCTCCGTGTGTCTGTCATGGTTACCGTCGCCAGGTCTGTTGCGCTTACGGAAGTATTGAACTGCCCATAAAACTGCACCAATGGCCACCGCAGTCGTAAACAAAATAGGGCAAAGAAAAGGGGCGAAACAACTGCTAAATATCACGGCATGGCTAAGGCAGTTATGTAACGGTGGAATATAGCGTCATACATTTCACTGTTATGTTCTGCAATGAAGGAATTCACCAGCAAGGCCATCTGGTGAATTATTTTCAAGATTTATTTGGTAGTCGGAAAATTAACCTTTTTGCTTTGTCAAAGGCCCGTTTTGTAGAGCATTCCAGGTCTTGTCGTCGTTGTTATGAAATGCGCAAAGAAAGGAATGCACACTTCGTGCCAATGCCGCCATCCGTAGGAACAAATATGTGTCGATTTACACAGTCAAACACAAACTCGTAAAGTAAAGACCCATATCTCTGTTGGACAAATTAACACGCGCACGGCCAACCACGAACGGCGGGGGGGGGGGGATTTCAGCCCCCCTAAGATCTCGAACACCACGCAACGTAGTGACAATGGGAAAACGGCGTTAGATATCTCGAGACAAGCTCTATCGAAAGTATGTCGGTGTTTTTTTATGTCAGGTCAATATTGAGGTCATCAAGGTCATCAAGGGTCAGATGTTCCAGTTGTAGGACTTCGCTCCAGAAACCCCCAGATATCACTGGAACTATGATAGCTAAGAACAGACAGAAAAGCAATGGAAAGCTTTTACAAAATGTTATCTCCATGGTGTCCTCAGATTTTATCCAAGGTCAATAGTTTAGGCTCCAGAGGTCATCAAAGGTCAAACAATTGTTTTTTGGAGAAGCCGTTTTTTTGCGAATAACATTGTACCCAATACAGATAGGGCAATTATTTTGAGGTCATCGTGTTTATCTCGTCAAGGCCCGCCCGAACTGGTCCGTCAAGGCCGGCCCGCCCGAACTGACGGACCGGACGGGTGGGCGGGGTGTCGCGGGTCTCCTGGTTGCGGTCATGACTGTTGTTTATTTTTCGTGTTTGTTGAAGAGGCGCCTAGAATTAAGCGTTTTGCTTTTGTGCCAATTCAACCATAACATCATGTCATACATCACGTCCATTATCGAAATAAATAAACAAACAAACAAACAAACAAGGCGCTTCGAATCAAATTCATGTTGACCAATGACCATGTCAACAATGTCAACATAGAAATTTGGCATCAGGTCAAGGTCAAGTGGTGACCCAAGTAGGCCGTTTTGCATATTGGGAGACGTGTCTCGATGAAACACACATTAGTACCTGTTTCACTTCTCTTTCTTCATTCTGTCGAGAGTTATATACAAAAAGTGTTGGTGACCTCGTATGACCTCGGCTGACCCTGTAGGAGTCACTGAATAAAAATTGGACCTGGGTCATCGTGAATGTCCTATGGTAACGCGATCAAGAAGGAACTAGACTGCTATCATGTGTATCCTCGGAATAGGAAGCATTTGAATATTTCCCCCATTGACTTATAATGGGGAGGTCACGAAATTGACCCGACCTTAGGTCACCGATATACAAAATCTGAGATATACGAATTGTAGGTCCTATAGCCTTATGAAATCATGTAAGTTTGAAACCAATCGGCTAAAAACTGTGGCAGTGGTATGACCGCAAACCTTTTGGAGATAGGGTCACGTGACCTGGCCTGGTGACCTGACCTGAGATGACCCGAGGTAAACAAACTCAGAATATGTGGATAATTGATGCCCAAACATGTTTGCCAAATTTGGCGGCGCTGCACGCCGCCGTTTACAGCGCCGCGCCGTTTTTTCCGCTATTCATGCAAAATCAGAGGTGGGGGAGGGGGGGGGGGGGGGCGGGCGGCGGAAATCAACCCCCCGGTCATGCGCGTGTTAACCTCCACAAACGAGGTAAAGGACTGCACTCTTCGTGAGAGTGGCACATCACATTCATACGTTCCATTTGTCACATCTGTTCCCTCCCGTCCGTCCAGCCCCCCTCATCCGTCCATCCCCCATCCCCCCCCCGTCCGCTATCCATTTGTCGTCCTGTCCCCTCCAATCTGACGATAATGGAGGAGACCGACCATCGCTCAGCACCGCGTCACCTCAGGAGCTCCTGAGGCGGTCACGTGACCACCAAACTGCCGCCGAGCCGTCCCCGGGAGACGGTCGGGACATGCCGGGAAACTCACTCTGGCTTTGGAGCTCATCAAATATGAATTGCCCAAAGCACACAGCGGCATGCGATGATTAATATAATCGTGTTCGTTGAACGGTCGCTTTTAACCTCATTCCATGAAACTGACAGATGTTTCGGAAAAGCTATTCCCGGCATGTGGCTTATAATAAAGGTTATTGTACGCACTCTCAATGAACCGTATTGTATCTCATCACAACAGCTAAAATAGACTCCTTCTGCTCCCCAGTGTATAAAGCCATCCATTGAGGCATTTAATGAGTTAAAGTTAGAAGCCGCAATGCAATCACCTCCTTGTTAATTATTTACTAATACTTCGCTAATATATCCATGAGACGGAGCAAAATGAACTATATTCGAGCCTTTAATCACGTGTTCTTAGTGACACATCTATAAACAAACTGCAGCACGAGTTTTCTCACGACACCTCTCTCAGCGCTCTGTCCCGCGGTGTCACACCATCAACCCGCTCCGTATCGCCGCATCCTGGGCTCTGTCTGGCCTGGAGCTCCAGCACCGATCGACCCCGCCGGCCCGATCGGCACCGGGTCCGTCTCGGACCCGCCAGCGCCAGTCAGCACATCCAGCGACCACCATGACTCATGGCAGACGAGAGCACGGCGTCCACATGGCCCATGGTGGACAGAGAACGCCGCCAACCCATGCCATGACCCATGGCAGAAAGCTCTCAGCCAGCGACAGTGGTGTCGCTTACCGATTCCGTGCGGTAATCTGCCCCGAAGACGGCGACCAAGACGACGGTCACGATCGTCCCCGGCAACTGGCCACAGAGAGCAGGCAAAAACGAGCGGCAAAAAACGAGTCGCGCGCGGGCGTTGACCCTGTCCGCCGGAGACGGCCCCCGCGGCGCGCTTTTTCTCTGTGTGTCACCACCCTGGCGACGTCAAAAGCATACATACACAGCGCGGACGGTGTTTTTGCGCGCGTAGCCGGGCGACGCGGGCGTTTTTCAGCGCGAGTCGGCTGTCGTTAGCTCTCCGGTAAGCGCGGCGCGAAAAACATTATTTGCGCGCGCTGCAACGTGTTTTTGCTGGAGGTCGTTGAACTCGTATCGGCCAGTCTCTTGCTGATGAGATGGCGCGGAGGCTCAGCACTTTAGAGGAAGTGGCACCGACACGCCAGAGGACGATTGATGAGCGAATGTGAGACGTTTTCTTCCGCGTTTTTCCAGCGCGTTTTTTCAGCGCGTTTTTGCGGCGTTGTTCAGGCGTGTTTCCCCTGGGGTGTTGCCTAGTTTTTGCGGTGCTCTGGCCTCTGGTTACGGTAATAAAGCCGTGCTTCTGTTTAGCGGGTGATGTTTGGAAATACCGCTCGCAAAAAGGACACTAATGGTGATGACAAGGTGACGGTGCGAGCAGGCACGTAGCCAGGATTTCGCCCAGGGGGGGGGGGGGGGTGGAGCCTCGAAAAGGACCCTTGCCGAGCATTGAAAGGGTCCCGCGGGCCTTTATGACCCGCCCAGGGCCCTTTCGGTCTGGTCAGGGGCCCTCTGACCTGCACAGGGGCCCTTTGAACTTCCCAGGGGCCATCTGGTCTGTCCAGGGGCCCTCCAGCCTGCTCAGGGCCCTTTCGACCTGGTAAGGACGCTGGCTGCTTTGTCGCCCTGTCGACATGCTCAGGGGCCCCTCCAACCTGACCAGGCCCCCCCAACCTGACCAGGGGCCCCTCCGACCTGCCCAGGGCCTCTCTGTGCTGGCTAGAGGCCCATTCAGCATGTTCAGGGGCCTTCTGACTCGCCCAGGGACCCTTTCAGTCTAACCAGGGGCCCCTCTGAACTGCACAGGAACCTTTTGAACGTCCATGGAGCTCTCTGGTCTTTCGAAAGAGAGGGTCCTGGTGGCCCTAAAGGGCCTCTGAAGTTCTCTAAACTCTAAAGATAGTTTAGAGACTCCCGACTCACCAGAGAGTCCATGATACCGCGCTTCGCGCGGTCTCGTCGGCCCTTTTCGGCGCGCGCAGCGCGCCGAAAAGGACCCCTGGCCTCAACGGGGGGGGGGGGGGGGGGGGGGGCGTCCCTGCCGCCACCTGGCTACGTGCCTGTTTGCGAGCAATATGAATGCAACTATACTATGCATTTTTTCAAGCGTATTTCGAGGCTCCTCGAGAGCCATCACATGCACTTAAAGGGAAATATCGACATTTTCCCACAAAATGGAGTTATTACTTGAAATCGAGGGACGAGACCAAAATATTTTGTAAATAGATCACATTTTGCATATAACTATTCCTACCGAAAGATATTTCAAGTTAAAAATCATAAGCGTTCCACACTTTTACTGACTGGTATTCTCAAGTACTTGGTAACGAATTTCGGCCCCTACCTAAATCCAGTATTGTTTTTGACGAAATGGTATTGCAAATATGTCTTGCACTCCGTCTATTATGATATGTGCCCTACTATCCTTGACAATCAACAAGCATTGAATACAAAGGTATCCAAATTAGCAGTTAACGTATGCACCCAACGACGGCCTAATGAGCGGTTGCGAGTTGCGACCCTCAATTTTGGAAAACAATTGTCATAATGGTTCATTTGTTTTCAACATTAGGAGTTTTGCATAGTTTTGTCTCTGGCTGTATATAATACAATGCTTTAGCTTATCAATCAAAATAACCACTTTTTCCACACAAAAACAACAACAAACAATCGTAAGAGTGTCAATGAAATTGGAAGTTAATTTATGTACCCAACGGCAACCTATTTAGTGTCGGCGATTTGTTTCAGGAACATTGTCACAGTGCTTTCAAATGAAAGAAAATCGCCAGATATGTCACGCCAGATATAGAGAAAGATCATACCGTTCGTCACCATAGTTAAGTACATATAGTTAAATTTCCCAAATTTATATTATCGCAATAGGAAAAGTTGTTATTTCACAATTAAATTGAGACGCGATCATTTTGGTACCATACATGTGTCATGAGATAATGCATAAAAATATATAAAAAGACCAATATTTCCCTTTAAAATAAAATAAAATAGATAACTCAACTTAAATGTTAACTTGATGGATAGGATTTACCACAGAGCCAAGCACTGTGATGTGATCCACTGCGTCCAAACATATAAATGCCATATAAAATAGAATACCATAACCAGTAGAAATATTTCTTATCTATGAATAAGATAGAAAGCCTATTGTCAGAACTTTTTGTGAACTAATCTGAAGGTTATGCTTGACTGAATGACTTCCAAGCCGACACAAAACACGGGAAGTATGGGGTAGGATGCATATTGGACATTATTGTAAGATAATCTGTCATGCCTATCTATTAAATGCAGCCTTATGTTACATAACTGGCATGATACATTAATTTAATTTATGTATCTGCAATGCGGGATTCCACTTCTGAGTAAGGTTCTGAGTAAACCATTTGTAGCGGAATCAAACTCTGGCTGGCATTACTTGCCGGAGACACGTAATGTGAATTGTAAACAGCTGGCATGACATTATCCGTTTCCCATATAATTGATATGGAGTATGAAAGCGACATCAGAATGGCGCAGTTTTGGGATGGCGTGGATATAACAGATCCTGAGACCCACCACACACCGAGTAGCAATCCACACCCTCTGAAACGTGCTTCCTTTTTTTAAACGGCGCCTTTGCGACTTAATCATCAATTTAAAGAACATATTTAGTGATTTTGTATGCAAATTATGCAAGCATATTAGACAATGTTAAGCGTTTTTGAAATTTGTTTACAGCTTGCAAAATATGTCATATTTATTCAGTGGTGTACCCAGGATTTACTCCAGGAGGGGCAATTTTTTCTCAGAGGACATGAAGTACCCCCACAAAAAAAAACTCACTGGATTTGGTCCACTTTATTTTAAAAGGGCATATTTTCACATTTTTCCCTTTAAAAAATCAAAAAAACATTCATTTTTCGACCAAAGGGGGCATGTACAGACCTTCAGGGGGGGGGGGGGGGGATTACCCCGTCCCCCCCCCCCCTTGTGTACGCCTATGCATTTAGCAAAAAGGCTTACCAAAAGGGCATACCCACCAAAAGTTGTTTTATCGGACAATAGATAGACAAATTAATTTTCAAAAATATTATCATGTGGCTCATTTTAAAACTATCACTATGTATGTATAGCTTGAGGGACAATATCAAATAAATATTCCTCCAAAATCACCACACATGCAGTCCATATGGCACCAAACCAAGGTGTCTCACCACTCTACCATCATCGACGGGGCCACGAATAGGTCAGCCACTCAGCGGAACAAGCCGCGTTTCCCGAGTTTGACCGACAGCTGTCTACGGGTTTCACAACGTACTCACCCCCCTGACAGCTCTCTGTTGGCGCCGCGCGAGGAATCTAACGCCCCTGACGGATCGCATCCGGTCGAGTCGCGTGTTTACCGTCGCCCAGTGACGTCAGACGCGCGGCGCGCTCTGATTGGTCGGCGCGCGTTTGACGTCACTGGTTAATCGATCGGCCGAGGAAGGTCGCGGCCATTGGAAACGCGTATAAAATTCCCGTTGAAGCCGTTGGCCAGGTGTGGGCGGCGACAAATGAGCCTGGTGCGTGGCATCACGTCAATTGGTGACAGGCGACAGGGAGATAGTCGGCTTTAGAAGGCGTTGGGCGATAGGTGGTGGAGCCGGGGAACGGAAGGAGGAGGGGGGGGGGGGAGGGGGCGGGGCACGACGTCGGCAAAACAATCGCGACGTACCAGGGTTTTGACCAGACGTGCTGAAGCATAAATAATCAAGGATCATAACGGCTTTGTTCATACTTAGAGCAGCAATGGGTGGTAGTTATTTCTGGCCCTGGGATCATGCGCCTGAAGGGGTGGCCAAGTTTCGGTCAAACTAAGTGGCTGAATAGCAGAGGTACTGTTTTGCAACGCAGTAGGTGATATTCGCCATAATGTTCACCTTCTTAACCCGCCAATGGCAGGGGGGCGCTTTTCGCCTACTCCCCCTGACGGACTTTCGCAATAGATCAGAAACTAATAGCGCTATCGATGTGAAACGTCAGGCATCTTCTCCGACATCAATTATACGTCGTCTGTACGAAAATAATGTCGTCGGAACTTTTCGAAATATAGCGAATTTAGTGACGTCACTACACACGAGTTTGACACAAAAATCAGCTAAACTTTAGCAGGCCGTACAAATGCCATATTTGAAGCAACGTCAAAAGATATCAAATTGCAAGGGATACAAAATGGCGATCTCGGATTTTTGACAATTTTGTTTTTTTACCCCCAAAAATGAAAAGAAAAATCTGGAAAAAATCCCTTAAGATCTTCATTTTCAAACTTTAAAAAAACGGTAGATATGCAGAAGAAACACATGTGGAAAATACCCAAACCAAATTTAAAAGCAAAGATCTTTATTTTTGACTGACTTATCGCTCCCTAAGTATGAATAACTCATGACGCCATATTTTGAAGTTGCGTGTTTTGGCTTATAGTGACCAGATACATACAAATAAATGCCAGTATTGTATTTCTGAGACAAAACTGGTCCGGAAACATGCCTTTTTTGTTCATATTTATCAATTTCAAATTGTGACCTTATTTGACCTGACCTTGACCTTATATGGTGTCAGATTGTGAAAATGACTGCTACTATCGAATTATACGTGTAAAATAACCCATACAACATGCGTCGCATGGCTTTCGTAGACCTGTGACCTTTTGTGACCTGTCCTTCACCTTGACTTTTGCTTACAATTTCACTTTTGCTTATGCGGGATATGTATTATACCTTTGAGAGCACTTTGTGTGATAATAGTCTCAATCCAAGGCTTTGGATGGAAAGTATGGCCCAAAATCTCAAATATCTCAATTTGATTTTTGACCTGACCGTGACCTGACATTTTGCCTTATTTGGAAAATTTTGTGTATGCTTTTGATGCGTCTCATTGAGAGCTTTCTATTGTTGCCTTGCGTGTCTCGCTGCGGTTATTGGTTCGGAAAATAACCAGGGGGGAGGGGGGCGAAAAACGCCCCCCCCCCCCAGCCAATGGCGTTCGGCTGAGACCTCAGCCAATGCCAGGTTAACGCGGTACCACAAAATCGTCGAGTCAATGGTGCTTTTTAATACACGATTTAACTTGGAACACGTCCCGTTTACAATGCACCGACCTGGTTGCTTACATAACATATTGGTGCGTGTCTCAGGAGCAACCTCCAATGTCTCTTCATGCTGTTCTGTGGAATAAAGTTTTAAGCTCGACTGGTAGGATTTGTATAAATATATAACTTGGCAGTCGAATCATTTCATTAAATTTAATTTAAATATTAAGTGCGCCATTTAATACTGTGGAGAGCATACTATGTCTGTGAATCGTAACACAATGAGCACATACATTTCCACGAACTATTCTAGCATTTGTCCTTAGATGACAAATTGTAATGAACTATCATGGGTTTAATGTATCTTATTCATTACCCGATCAACATAACACATGAGCAAAGCTCTAATAACAACAGCCAGCAAATACCATATATCACAATCAATCATCGTGACAGATGTCACGCAAGTTAACGCTTAGTAAACGATCCAGGGGTCATCTTCGAGGGCATTCAAGCACCCGTATTGCGTACCGATACGATCGACATGTACATAATACAACACAATAGTTTCGCCCTTGCCGATTACTTTGTTTACTTATTGTGGGCATGCATAAGGTGTAGTTATGTTGGTCCACATTGTGCTTTGTCACTTCATTTACGGAGGTAGTGTGTTTGTGTGACCTTTCGTTACTGCGCCGAAAGTTCAAAGGGCAAATGGTGAAAGTTACTAAAACACAACGTCACGTGTCTCTGGGCAGTTAAATGGCCTTGACATTGTTTTTATCAATTCATGCGACATGCACTCCATGGTTTCGTTTCATGCAGGATAGCGGGTTGTATGTTGGAAAGGGGGTCCTAGAAGTGATTTCGCGCGTATTGTAATGTACGATCATTATTTGTCGATTTAAAAGGTAAAGATATTTGTTGAGACGTTAACTGAAAGGGATTTTTTGTTAATGTTTAACACGCGCCCTGGAGGGGGGGGGGGGGCGAATTCCGCCCACCCCTCAGTTTTTTCGAGGATAGCGCCAAAACGGCTGCGCTGCGCGCCGCCGTTTTGGCGCTATCCTACAATTGGTCAGGTCACCAGACCAGGGCACGTGATAACCCCACCTCCAAAACATTTGCAGTAGTACCGCAGCCACAGTTTTAGGCCGATCGGTTTCAAACTTGCAGGATTTGATAAGGTAATAGATACCTACAATTTGTTGATCTCGGATTTCTAATACCTGTGACCTAAAGTCGGGTCAATTTCGTGATCGCCAAACTGTTTTGTCAATAACTATTGACATAATGCAGATATAGAAGTAAAACGGTACCAATGTGCTTGTATCGTCGAGACACGTCTCACAATATGCAACATGACCTACTTGGGTCACCACTTGACCTTGTCCTGAGGTCAAATTTATCAGTTGACCTAACCTAGTCAACATGAATATGATTCGAAGTGCCTTGACGAGACAAACACGATGGCGTCAAACGTATTGCTTTATCTGTATTAGGTCAAAAGTTTTTTTTTGCGAAAAAACAGTTTTGCCCAAAAATAACCTTTTTGACATTTGATGACCTCCTCTGAAGTCTAAACGATTTACCTGAGCTCAAATCTGAGGTCACAAAAACCATTACATTTTTGCAAGAACTTTCTATTGTTTTTTTTTTCTCTCGTTTGTTCCTAGCTACCATAGTTCTCGAGATATTTGGGGGTATTCGAAGCGAAGCGAAGGGGGGGGGGGGGGGGGCGAAATCCGCCCCCCCCCCCGGCGTGCAATTATCAGAGGCCCTCCAGGGCGCGTGTTAAATACCGGTTGCCCTACCAGTGCAACAATTAACCAACGTTAACAAACGTTAACAAACGTTAACAAACGTTAACAAACGTTAACAAACGTTAACCTTTCAACAGTTATGCAGTCATTAATGAAAGGCGCCATCTGTAAAAGACGCTAAGGAAGCTTAGCTCCAAAGATATTTAATGATTAAGGCCATATTAATTTAAATTACCGACGTAGCGGCGGCCATTCACTGGCCTGCGTAAGCAGCAGCCGCCTGACTTGCTAGACTGTACCGCAACACACATCTACCGATATCCTAAGGAAGAGCAGCCGCCTGGCTAGCCGGGGATAGACTGCGCCGCAACACAGATCTGCGTGCCGGCACAGTATTCATGACAGGCTCGCTCGGGCAGATAAGGCACATGCGACACGAGTGGCGGGAGTGCCATATCAAGTGATGGCGCGCCAAGGCCCTGATAAGTTCAGGGTCGCTGCGATACGATGCGACGAGGGGCGTTCAGCAGCATGCGGCAATCGCTGCGTGACGAGGAAGATTGCACAGCTGTTGACAAGGACGCAATTTGTAATATTCCTTCCACACGTTGCTGGTTTTAAGGGGATGACGGTGGTAAAGTTGGAAGCATTCAACATCGACTGCGAACAAAACAGTATGGAAATGGCAATGAAAGTAAAATGGTCATAGCATGTCTCGAGATAAACGTAAAACATTAATGGCACGAACGCCATTGAGTGATTTTGAGAGACATAGCACGGTTATGGCAAATGTGAACCGAGATAAGTGCGGTAACTCTTATACAATATTGCGGTAGCATCATTGCCTAACGTAACATGACAAACACCAAAGGGCAGAGGGGGAATGAAACATCCCCTTTCAAGAAGTTGCCATTTGGTGCTTCTCTCTCATGGAGTGTATCAGAAAGGTACTAAAATCAGCACAAGCTTGTAAAATTAAAGTTTAATGATATGATGGTATATGTTTGATGATACAAGAAAACAGACAGCAATCACACCACTGCTGTTCAGTGTTTACTGGTTGATATCGCTGAATTCCCTAATCCTTGATGACAACTTGAACGTGCTTGTGAGTGTGACAGGGCCACATCACTACAATGTAGCGCAAAGTTATTGCATATTAAAATTGAACATTTTGCGCATGAGGCATCAAACGACTTTGATCTACAATCAGTTAGTGTTCTTGTGTAAAGTACCATGAATAATTGATCGGTTTCATCATCGCATTTCACCAGCAGTGAGCGAGCTTTTCAGCCACCATTCATCATTCATGTTTTGGTAGGTAATTTATTTGCAACCTAATTTGTGATAAATATCATGGCAGCCGAGAAACTGCTCGCAACGCGACTCGTAAACGTTTATTGTTTCTGCATCACAACGATGACCGAAGATTAATCCTTTGAGAATAAAAATATGTACAGCCTGCAAACATTTTGTATATACGATATAAATATATTTACGCTTAATAAGTACCACTCAAGAAATTAGTAGCAAAGCTTAATACTTGTGAATTTCGATACACATTCTGATGCGGATACACCTTGATTTCCTTAAAGATGGGATTATGTAACCACCTTACCGCAGATACACCTCACGTTATCATCACATGAAGTCAAGATGAAGTTATTTGCTATAACATAGACAAAACCATATGTTGGTTATTGGAGCTCTTTTATGTTCTATGCATACTGATTTTTATATCATACCACTGTAATAAGTATGCATTTAGCCTGGTTGTGCTTTGCTGGTGGCAATCGAACATGATTTCAAAATATTCCTTGCTATTAATACCAAGTTCAGCTCGCACACGGGGCAGCATATGTTGCCAAATGCGATCCACATTCACAGCGTTATCCAAACACCTCTCACACCCACCACCTATCCACCCACCCATCTACGTACCGCACCACTCCTCGCCCGCCTCGTCACCCCCGCCTCCACCGCTGACCCCCTCCAGCGCCCCCCGCGCGGGCGGCTCGCTCACCTGTCAACTGTGCGTCCCCACGCCGCAGACGTCACCGCCTCACTGACCTACCGACTCCGCCGACGGCACCACTGGCCCAGTGCGCGCCGCCGCCGCTGCCGCCGCCGCCGCGCGACGGTGGCGCCCTGTCCCTGTGGCGGCGGCCGCGCGAACCACGCCCGTCGGCAGCCCAGACCGGCTATATGGATTCGGCGCTCTGCCGACGACAAAAAAGCTCCGGGCCGCGCCGCCGCGCTGGCGATCCCTTTGTGTCCCGGCTGCCAATGTCAGGAGAGCGTCGCCCGCGATGGCGGCCGCTGGTAGACAAAACCGTCCCCGCCCACTCGGAGGGGGAGGGGGGGGGGGGGGGGGGGGGGGTCTGGGAGGCGGATGTTTTCCAGCTCGGGCCCATTCATTTTTATGCAGTGAGCTTTTTCAGTCAGAGACGAGGAAGAATGATGGATGGATCGTAGATATATGGAAATGTTGTTGTCATTATTGCGTTCGCAGCAAACAAAGGATTCACTCCATTTATCTAAAAATATATTCCAGTTCGTTATAACTGATGTTGAAGTTCAGTGCTGACATCGTATAAATCAAAGCACAAATACACGATTACATAGGTATATAGGCACATAGGTACATAGGTTACATAGGTTGCATAGGTACATCATTACATAGGTACGTTAACGCGAGCGGAACGACTGTTGGCTCGACCTCATCAAGAACAAAATATGGGCATTTAGTTGCGATAATCGAGGAATATGGGCATTTAGTTGCGATAATCGAGGAATATTGGCATTTAGTTGCGATAATCGAGGAATATGGGCATTTAGTTGCGATAATCGAGGAATATGGGCATTTAGTTGCGATAATCGAGGAATATGGGCATTTAGTTGCGATAATCGAAGAATCACCAGACAACGGAGCAGCGTGTAAATCAACTTCTGCCTACCGAAAACATCTGGCTGTACCTGTAATGTTGTTGTATCCTCATGCAATCAAAAAGAAACTCATATAGAATAAACTAGCAACATGGGCGCGAGCATATTGAAAGAACGTCACACCACTTAACAACAATATTCTGCGAATTCTCTATCAATTTTTAATTCCCAGCTGTGTACGTGTAAAAATACAACGCAGCAGATCCGATCCGCCGATTACTGATATCCTGATGAAGAATTAAATATAAACACATATTGACATTTACAACTAAACCCTATTCTTTTGTCAACTCAAGCAACATAAACTGACGGCGCTTCTTATACCGACTTTCCGTGGACATTGGCAAAACTGCCCTGCACGCTACCGAATTACTGCCTTTCAGAAGGTTTCTGTGACTGAAATTCTGAGCAGATTCCAGTTTTTTTTTCTTTTCTTCACCGCCAACGATAGCGGCAAAATGGCTAATAAAGCTAAAATATCGCCCATCCCAAACCTCTTCGTGTACCGAATCCAGCGCGCTGAAGCTAAATAATGGTTCGCGAAAGTGATTATCTCAAGCCTTCTGAAATGTGAAAACAGTTGATGCGTCGTGCTTCTTCCCAAAGATTCATAGTCAGACCAACACTAATGTGTACTTCTTGAAGCCGCTGGCCTTCAGCCTGTTTCCGGTCAAGATTCTTCAGATTAAGTTTGTTTTTAACAAGTGCACAATACACATCGAAAGATGGCACTATACTGTATGGGAGGTACTATCGTATAACAGCAAAACTAGATAAATCTGAAGGACTAGTGAACTACATCTAGGGAAGTTGATGCAACTTTTCTACGGACGCGTGACCAAACGGTCAGGGTCGGTCTGTGCGCAGAGGCATACCGGTTGTGACCAGGCATTTCCGATCCGCTGCATCAACGCGTGGCTCCTCATGATAACGCTTCTTCGAGTGTCCATTGTGTGAAAATGTCTACTGAGCAGCACAGTTCATCCGTGTTTTTCCACCAGACGTATTACAAGGTATATCATGTCCTACAGGTGGGAAAGCAACAGGCAAAGGCAGACACGTATACACTTGTACTGTGTACTACCTAAATATTGAATTGCTTTCCTAAACACTTTGACTTTGCGATCTTAGCATAAAGACAAATACAAGACTCTTGCCATGCACTGAATCCATGACCCATATTTCCTTGGTTTCCCTATAGTCAACCGAAATTGCGAGCCTTTGTACAAAGACAAGTACCTACAGGCGCGGATCCAGGATTTCGGTCAGGGGGAGGAGCGCCACATAACAAAGTTGCGCCCTACGGGCGCGCTTGGCGGCCGCGACATGGCCGCGACATGGCCGCGACCCGGGCCCAGGGAGGGGGGGGGGGGGCTAGCCCCCTATATCCGCGCCTGACCTACCTTGCCTAGTGCCTATATGCAGTATGCAATGCATTACATTACATTGCATTGATCCCAAAAGCTACATTACCCTCGCTATCACTAGTCCCGGGTGTGGTTGCCATGACAACGACGTCAACGCCTGTTTGTTTGGTGAAGCGGTGCGCTGTGCGCGGCGAAAGCGACGGACGCATCCAAAGCGCCGCGCCTGACGGGGTGCGACAGTTCCCGATGGTGCCGCTCCGACCCAATCAAGATCAATTCCACCCGTGATCATGTGTGCTGTGCTACGAACGCTACTTATATCGACTGGAATTGCCTGAGGTTTCGCCAGCAAGGAAGACGGCGAGGCAGCGAAGTTAATGCTGGTGATGTTGATAATGAGGAATTAGATTAAATTGTTAAATGCTAGCGAGACGTGGTGACTATTCTCCTTAATTGTAACGCCAAGGTGATTGAATGTAATCCTCTGTGTCGTTTGACGTTTAGAAGACATATATTTTGGAAGACATCAGTGCATGAATCTGAATGTAACTAGCCATGGATGATGCATCAAGCTTGCACTCAGACAATGAACTGCACTCTGAAAAACAATCGTCAACCGACTCAGAACCAATCAAGAAGCCTCCGAAGCGACGGATCGCCCGAAAACGACCAACCCATGTAAGACTGCAAAACCATAACCTCCGGAACATCCCGAATCTGGAATCCCGCAAGGATTCATTCGTGGTTTACCTGTACAACAACAAAATAGACCGCCTAACCAACCTAGACGTTCTCACTAAGCTTACTCACCTCTATCTCTCTCACAATAACATCAGACGTCTGGAGAACATGGACAAGCTCGTCAACCTCGAAAAGCTGTACATCGGCCACAACAAGATCTCCGTGCTGGAAGGACTCGAAAATCTTCGCCGACTCCGCGAGCTGCACATGGAATCCCAGCGTCTGCCTGACGGCGACGCGCTGACCTTTGACCCTCGGTCAATCCAGGCCGTGCGAGGAACACTGCACGTCCTCAACATCGACGGCAACGGCGTGACGAGCCTGAAGCCGTTGACGTCTCTCTCCTACGTCACCGACCTCTGCTGCACTGAGAACCAGCTGAGCAGCTTGGTCGACCTCTCGGAGTCCCTCCGCCAGCTGCCATGTTTGGCCCGGCTCGACCTCAAAGGCAACCCTCTCTGCGAGCTGCAGAGACACCGTGATACTGTGGTGGAGAGCGCGCCCGAGCTGAGGAAGCTCGACGACCTCGATGTGACCCCGTCATTCCGACAGTTCGTCTGCGGCCGCGGCCAGGCGGTGACCCGTCGGCTGAGCGTCATCCAGCAGCAGCAGCCGGCGGCGTCCGCCTCGGATGACGTCATCGTCCGGGACTTGTCCGGGCCGGGAGTGCTCCGTCCCCCGCAGGTGGCGCTCAGTCATGGGAGTCTCCTACAGCCGCGACGAGCTTCCGTGACCTGTCAACCTCGCCAGGTGTCCAGCACGCACCTCAGGGTCGGTAACATGCTGACACTGACACCGCTGCAGAGGGCGCTCGTGCGCACCGCCAGTGAGCGCCGCGCGCAGCCGGACGCGCAGCTGGAGACACCTGGTGGTGACCCGTGGCAGCTGGAGACACCTGGTGGTGACCCGCGTCAGCGGACTGCCTGGCCGGGCCGGCGGGACACGCTGCCCAGCAGCCCCGCCCGGCGGCCGCGAGGCGCGGACGCGAGGTCGGCCAGGCCCAGTGTGTCGCAGCCGTACGCGCTGGCAGAGACACCTATCGGAAATATCGGGCAACTGACGACGTGGCCGGCTGGGGAGGGGGCTGTGTCAGACAGCGTGGAGAAGACGCCACTACGTCAAACGATGTCAGAAGAGTTACCGAACCGGATGGCTATGCTGGCCATAATGCCGTGATGCAAGCTGATGGTCTTTGTGAACAAAATGTACGTAAAAGATTCTCAAGAAAATGGCGAATCGGATGGCTATGTTAGTAATAACGCGTTAAGAAATCTGAGGAACTTTGTGGATAAAACGCAGGTGAAGGGCTCTTGGCAAAATGACATGAAACAAAATACCTGTATAATTCGAATTTATGCTTTCGAAATCTTGCACGAGCCAATTCAGCTGGACACATCTGCGTGTGTTTCAAAGTATTTTTGAATACATTTGATCATATATGAACTTCAAGTTTTTTTAACACTTTTTTCTTCTATGGATTCTATATTCACCAGACAGCAGTTCGTCTCTCTCCCCATCACACAGTTACACATGTGCCAGTGCCCCTGTAGCACAGCTGACAATCGCCACGGTCACGCCTTCCGTCCCACACATGTCTGTATGTACCGCGCCACTTGTTATTTCCTAACATCCGTCGGTCCAAACTGCCGGTTTGACGTCGAGTTATGCTACACTTCTGTCATGGCTGCGGTATTAAAACAGTTATTTTCTGCAGCATTAAAATGTGTACGTGATAATTCGATATTTCTACACGCTGATTTCAGTGATTCTTTTTGCCGGATTGTCCAGCATTATGTCGGATTTTCTACCACTGCTGCGGGGTATCGCTAAGCTCTCTAAGCGGCATTGACCCACAAACCAGCCGACCCTGGGGGTGCCCGCACACCGCATAGCTCCGCAGCTTTCGAGCTGTCATTCAGTCACGGCCACGGGACAGCAAGGTCATACGGGCGTCCCCCGGGGAGGGATGCATAGTGGGGAGGGGGAGGGGGAGCGTCACAATGTTCTGTCCGACTCAGCCTGTTGGTCAGGGACGCAAAATGCGCTCAGGCCAGGCGAAATGAGTCATGCACACAGGAAACCATATCAGGCAATAGTAGCAAACGATGGTATCGCAAACGACTTCGGTAAAATGTGCTTGGACTTGCTTCTTGTTCTCGATCGTTTCGTTTCTCGAATTGGACGTCACGGAAAAAGGTAACACAAATATTTACGAGAATATCATCACTAGCAGATTCCAGATTGGTAATCGAAATGTCGAAATGCTGGTTTCTTTGCATCTCAAATACCAGCAGGTGGGCGCTATCTGAGAAACGCACGTCATGAACGGAGAACATAACGATTATTAATATTATTTATTAATAATTTTAAATAAATTAAAGCAAATTTAATTAAATTAATAAATTGAAATAATAAATTAAAATAATAAATTAAAATAATAAATTAAAATAATAAATTAAAATAATAAATTAAAATAATAAATTAAAATAATAAATTAAAATAATAAATTAAAATAACAAATTAAAAGAAATTAAATAAGTTAAAATAAATTAAATAAACTCAATCAATTAAATACTATTTATTAATAATATTGAACTATTCATTGCTCGGGGGACTATGCCTTCGACGATAGATCAACGGATCTCTTAACAGTCGGTAATGCTAGAGATCTGTTGATATCGGAGGATACCGTTTATATTCGTCAATGACTGCATGTCGAAAAAATAGCTCGTTACAAACACTTAGTTGCAACTTAGCTGTTAGTTCCAAGTGTCATCATCAGTGCCAACTTTACGGCAATACCACATCATACTGTACCGGCTCACAGATCCATACTGCGGCGCAGTCTATCCGCAGCTGGCCAGGCGGCTGCTCTTCCTTACAGAGATATGCAGATGTGTGTTGCGGCGCAGTCTATCCGCAGCTGGCCAGGCGGCTGCTCTTCCTTACAGAGATATGCAGATGTGTGTTGCGGCGCAGTCTATCCGCAGCTGGCCAGGCGACTGCTATTCCTTACAGATATATGCAGATGTGTGTTGCGGCGCAGTCTAACCGCAGCTGGCCAGGCGGCTGCTCTTCCTTACAGAGATATGCATATGTGTGTTGCGGCGCAGTCTACCCGCAGCAGGCCAGGCGGCTGCTCTTCCTTACAGAGATATGCAGATGTGTGTTGCGGCGCAGTCTATCCGCAGCTGGCCAGGCGGCTGCTCTTCCTTACAGAGATATGCAGATGTGTGTTGCGGCGCAGTCTATCCGCAGCTGGCCAGGCGGCTGCTCTTCCTTACAGAGATATGCAGATGTGTGTTGCGGCGCAGTCTATCCGCAGCTGGCCAGGCGGCGGCTCTTTCTTACAGAGATCGGTAGATCTGTGCTGCCGTACAGGGCAGTAGCGGATCCAGGATTCGGTCAAGGGGGCCATCACGTAGCAAAGTAGACCCCTCGGGTTTTGATGGGGCCCCTCGGGTTTTGGTGGGGTTCCTCAAGCTTTGGTTGGCTTCTTCGATCTTGAATGCAAACATAGGCCAGAATGGACCCTTTTAGTTCAAAACGTGCCTTTCGCGTGTCAAAATGAGCCTTTACAAACCAGAATTCGCCCTCTTTAAGTCAGAGTGGGCACTCTGTAGGTCAGAGTGAGCCCTCTTGAGGCTAGAGTGGGCTCTCTGGGGATGGAGGCCAGAGTGAGCTCTCTCTGTGTATGTGTGTGCGGGGGGGGGGGGGGGGGGGGGGGGGGCTCAAAGTTGCGCTCTGGAGATGGGAGTGGACCCTCTGCAGGCGAGAGGGCCCCGCGGGAGACCAGAGCGGGCCCTCCGGAGGACAGAATGGGCCAGTTGAAAGCCAGAGGGTGCCTCTAGGAGCTAGAGTGGGCCCTCTGCAGGTCAGAGTGGGCCCTCTGCAGGTCAGAGTGGGCCCTCTGCAGGTCAGAGTGGGCACTTTGAAGGTCAGAGCCCTGTTAAGGCTAGCCCTTCCTAGAGTGGGCCCTTTGGAGGCAAGAGTGGGCCATATAGAGGCCGGAGAGGCTCTCTGGAGGTCAGAATAGGCCCTCTGAAGACGAGGACGGGCCCTCCGTAGGTCAGAGTGGGTCTCTGAATGCTGGTATGGGCCCTCTCAAGGCTGAATGGCCCTCTCGCCTGCACAGGGTCCACTCTCATCTCCAGAGCGCAACTTTGAGCCCCCCCCCCCCCTCCCACACACAGGACCAGAATAGGTATTTACTCACCAGAATGAGCCGTTTATAGACACACAGGGCCTAAAAGTGGGCGCATTGCCCCATCGCTTCTTTAACATCACTGTCGGGAGTTCCCGTGATTCCAAAGTTACCTGAACCTTTGCGAAAACGCGTGATATTGGCTCCGTATCACTGCAATCGACTATGGTAGCCCATAGTATGCGTAGTATGGGGCACTGGCGGATCCAGCCGTCGTTTTTTTTTGGGGGGGGCAACTTTTTGTGGCAAAAGGTACTGCCATTTTTTTCTCCGCGGATTTGGGCCGTTCTCCTTATTTTGGTATTCGAGTTTAAGAAATTCACTTTTCAAATTCACAACAAAAAACTAATATTTTTCCATTTTTGTTGGGTTCAAAACCCCAAATTTGGAAAATCCGTGATTGCCATTATAAAGAAAATGTAATTTCTTTTCTTTTGACGTTTTCTATTTGCAATTTGCTTCAAAACTCTATTTTCTACGGTTTTCCAAACATTTATCGTTTTTCCCCAAGAATGGCATGACATGATGTCATTACAACGTCATTATCTCCCGCAATACTCCATCAATTTCATTGAGAGTTGGTGAGAAGACTTAGACTTGATGCAGCATAAGGTACTGAAAGTTTCACGTGGACATCTATCATAGTTGTCAGATTATTGAGAAAATCCGAGAGGGGGCAGATACTTCTGATAAGGTTTGAGCTAGAAGTTAGCTAGAGCTATTTTCCCCCATATCTCAACCTAGGTACCTACCTATAGTTTGTTTTATTTTGATTGCACAATTGCCATTCAGTTGCTGACACTAGGTCCAAAAAATCACTTTATTAACGCGTCAATTTTTTGATGCAAAGTGGGCGGAGCTTGTCATAGGCACTGTACTTAAGGATAACAAAAATGGACACAATTATTGACAACATTTCACTAAAAACACCTAGTCCCCATGGAAAATGGCCAGTCTCCAAAAATAGTCACACCATCTGATGCACAACTGTTTACTCCATCCACCTCGGTCACAACTCAAACTGTTTACGTAAATGTTTTGGGTTTGTTTCGGGAAAGATTAAGACGCCATCACGTGGCGACAAATTACATCCAATGTGTTTGTAATTTTCTTAGTATAAACTTTAAAAAAATTCAAGTTT
>JAXIVJ010017610.1:0-25642 GCA_036785665.1 Chirona hameri | reverse complement strand
ATTAGCCTTCTAATGATATATCGGAAGTAACCGTCTACTTCATACTTTGTATTTTTGCAACAGCGCACATGAGCCCAATTCACCTGTCGCCTGCCACTCTGGGTAACCAGCGTATCTCACCGGACTCACCGGAACGGCGGCAAACTAGGCCCAAGTTAGTGCGGCATGCAGGCCGAGCAGTGAGCAACAGGAGGGTTTCGCTGGTGTGCGCGGGCAGTTCCCCGGGGTCGGCCCGGACACCACGCCATCTCCGGCGCGGCGCTGCTGAGCCAGGTGTCGGCCCAGCACCACAGACATTGATCGCCGCCCCGGCCGAGACGAGAGCGGCGCGGCCGAGACGAGGGCGGCGCGGCCGAGACGAGAGCGACACAGTCGAGATGAGAACGACGCAGTCGCGCTCTGAGCCCAAGCGGCTATGCGCCCTACTCCAAAACAACAACGACGCAGTCGAGACTGGAACGACGCGGCCGAGACGGGAGCGGCGTAGCACGCGGTCCGGTGGCGCCAGTCGTACGAGACAGCAGGGGAAACATTTCGGATTTTAGGTGAATATATCCAGCGGGGTGGGACACGTTTGTGTTCTCCATGTGGACACGAGACAGCAGGGACGGGAACATTGGTGCTCTCCAGAAAACACAAGGGAAGGGGAACATTCGGGATTCTCCGGGAGAACTTGATTCAGTAGAGGAAGGGGTGGTAATGGGGGTTCTCTTGAACACAGACTGGTAAAATCGTGAGTTGATACATACGTAAATAAGTGTATATGAATCGCAAAAGTATGTCAAAAGGCTGTGATGACTCCAAAAGAGATGCTCGGTGCATGGGTTAAGTCATGTTTCTTGATCAAGAAACACTGACTGATAAGAAGTTCAGTGGAAAGGGTCGCGGAGGAAAAAAGTGGAAGAGGTTTTAGTGGTAAAAACGTATACATTTTTCATATTTTGCGTTTAACCTTTTATTAATTTTCCCTTCCAAATTTAACTGGCTTGCAAGATAGGGAAGGATGACGTTCAAGAAATACCCAAAAACACCTTTCAGATCATAACTCGCGTCTCTTCAACCGTACATGGTTTGTATAAGAGGAGCCGAAATAGATTGGATCACCCTATTGTGCCCATGCTTCTTTTGACGTCAATGGCTTCGAAATGGAATAGCAAATTGGTTTCGGAGTAGGTTTGTATTGGATCCATATCAATTTCCGTGACTAATGTTGAACGGACAATGGGCGATTGGGCACTGCAGTTGCTCGTATGGTCAATTTGCGACCATGGCACGCAAATGCACGAGCAAACCATTGGAAGGTACCGAGTACAGAGTACAGAGTACAGAGTACAGAGTACAGAGTACAGAGTACAGAGTACAGAGTACAGAGTACAGAGTACAGAGTACAGAGTACAGAGCACAGAGTACAGAGTACAGAGTACAGAGTACAGAGTACAGAGTACAGAGTACAGAGTACAGAGTACAGAGTACAGAGTACAGAGTACAGAGTACAGAGTACAGAGTACAGAGTACAGAGTACAGAGTACAGAACTGCATTCCTATGCACCGACCCCTTAATGCGATTATTTAATCGTCGAAAGCAAGGGGCATAGTCACTGCACTAAAATGGTGTTTTGGCGATTCGACTGGTACAATTTCATATTACCAATACATTTGGCTTTCAAACCAAGATAACCTGAACTTCTATTTTGTTTTGTAGCGTCTTTTGAGTTCAACAATCAGTCGAATGCCACACGACTAAAAATCAGACCGTGCCACCGCCAGCGATGACCAACACACGTGCCGGTTCGTAGAAGCACCAAGTAGGTCTCCCAGCTTCCCTGGAAGTGGCCCCGGGGAAACAGACTGTTCTCCGTAGCGACTCCTCCCACAACCAGACCGTCTCCGCACCACGTGCTGCCGCTGGTGGCCCTGAATAGCCGGTGACGACGAGTCATGAGTCATCCGACGGGCAACACAGCTCGGCCACATCAGACAGTCCGCCTCGGCCCGCACGTGACCCATTAGGTCGGCAGGGTGAGCAGTGCCAAACAGTGCACGTGCCAAACAGAACGGGGCAGGGTGAGCAGTGCACGTGCCAAACAGAACGGTGTATGTTATACGTCCCCTCCAGGCCTGCTGGAGTGGGGAGATAAGCGGTTATTGGAGGGCCAGCTGTGCAGGAAATAGAGTGTCCAGTCAGAATTGCCAAGTCTTATCTGCCCCAGTCATTCGGAGGTGAATTTCTCATCACACGCTCGGGATTTCTGAACGGATTATATTCGAATAACTCAGCGTAGCAAATGCGGAAGCAGTTCCGCTATCGAAACTCAATTTGACACTAGACGAGTACACTTGAACCGACCTAAGCACCCGAACAAGACAATATGGAGGCTCTTTCCTCCGCCCTGTCCTCCTGCTGCGCCTGTTAACCGCACGTGCGTCCTGGCCGTACCGCACACTGCACCGCCTGCCGTCCGTCTGCCGGCGCTGCTGCCGACCTTCGCTGGCCCGTACATCACGGTGCCGGCGACTGATTGGAACCATGAAGGGGCGCCGCTGCTCGCCGCCGTCCCGGTCGCCGCTCGTCCCGCGCCCCGGTTTAGAGCAGTGGGCCGTTTTACGGCGCTGCTGCTCAGTAGACTCCCGAGGGTGGACGGTGGGGAGAGTGGACGAAGGGCCCGGGGCAGCACCGTATTCTCCCACTGCCGGGTAGGATACGGTGCTGTACGGGTTGGAAGCTGCAGTGGGAGATCTCTCACTGGCGGGTAGGAGACGGTGCTGTACGGGCTGGAAGGCTGCTGTTAGCCCCGGTGTTACCTCTGCGCCTGATGAGTGTCACTACTATCACAGCGTCTTGTGTCTCTGATTCGCCGGGGCTGCTTCAAAACGGAGCTTTGGGAGGGCTTCCCCGCATCGCAAACACAACTTTATTAGTTTATTTGTTTGCTGTAAGCAAAAACCAGCTGTGACCAAGTAGTGCTCACAGCAGCGGTGTCGATTTTTCCAAATGATTGGGGGAGGGGGGGGGGGGGCGGGGCGAACAGGAACGGGTCCAAGGGGGGCATATACCTATCAGCGCCACGGTGTTACCAAAACGACTGAAATCGGCCCAAAATAACACATTTCATGACATTGTAAAACAAATATAAGGAATAGGTACACCAAGTTTGTATTAAATCAGTTCTTAACGCACAAATAAAGCCACACGAGTGTCGGACGGCGCCTCAAACCAAAGTTTTGGTTGAGCCTCCGACCGACCAATGGCTTTCAGAATGGCCATGAATCTCAGAATCTCAAACTGGCACAGGGCCCTCTCGGGTCTGACAATGGCCCTCTTGGATAAACCTAGGGAATTATCAGGTATTGCAAAGGCCCTCTCAGACTCCTCTCAGGCCTCGTAAGGACCTTCTCAGACTAGCATATAGGTAACGGCTCTCCATAGGTAATGGTCCTCCCAGACCGGACGATGGTCCTCTCAGACCGGACGATGGTCCTCTCAGACCGGACGATGGTCCTCTCAGACCGACGATGGTCCTCTCAGACCGGACGATGGTCCTCTCAGACCGGACGATGGTCCTCTCAAACCGGACGATGGTCCTCTCAAACCGGACGATGGTCCTCTCAGACCGGACGATGGTCCTCTCAGACCGGACGATGGTCCTCTCAGACGGACGATGGTCCTCTCAAACCGGACGATGGTCCTCTCAAACCGGACGATGGTCCTCTCAGACCGGACGATGGTCCTCTCAGACCGGACGATGGTCCTCTCAGACCGGACGATGGTCCTCTCAGACCGGACGATGGTCCTCTCAGACCGGACGATGGTCCCTCTCAGACCGGACGATGGTCCTCTCAGACCGGACGATGGTCCTCTCATACCGGACGATGGTCCTCTCAAACCGGACGATGGTCCTCTCAAACCGGACGATGGTCCTCTCAGACCGACGATGGTCCTCTCAGACCGGACGATGGTCCTCTCAGACCGGACGATTGTCCCTCTCAGACCGGACGATGGTACTCTCAGACCGGACGATGGTCCTCTCAGATCCGGACGATGGTCCTCTCAGACCGGACGATGGTCTCTCAGACCGACGATGGTCCTCTCAGACCGGACGATGGTCCTCTCAGACCGGACGATGGTCCTCTCAGACCGGACGATAGTCCTCTCAGGTCGATCGATGATCCTCTCAAACAAGCGGATGTTAACTTGTTCCTCTCTTACCGACTTAAAGCTCTCAGGCCGGAAAAGCGCCCTTTTAGATCGATTGAGGGTCATAGCAAAGTGGTAACCGGCCATCTCAGGTCGGCATGGGGCCCTCCCAGGCTTGGCAAAGGTGTTACGCTTCGGCGTGAATAATCGTTTTCGTTATGCCAGAACAGCAAAGAAGCTGCTGTGGAGGGCACCAAAGCCCAAAGTCACACAATTCTAAAACAAATCGTCTGATTTAGTTTTTTCATACATGAATAGGTGTTTTAAAACAAACTTCCCTTCGCACAAATTGCATCGATTTGCATATAAATTAGGAAATGCGCCATGTTTTGGCCGACTTCAGGCGATTTGGGAGGCTGAACCTTCAGGCTCCTTGGATACACCAGTGGCCAGAAAACATTGGGGGGAAGCACCTTTGGGGGGCCGAACTCAACATGGGGTACTCCAAAAGTATATAAATCAACACCAATGCCTGTACCTATATAACAAGTAATATTAGGGCGGAACGTATTTTTTTGGGGGGGGGGAAGGGGGGGGGGGGGCGAAAGCACGTCATTGAGGGGGGGGGGCGAAACAGCCATTAGGGGTCGAACTCAACATGAGGGGGGCAAGGGCTCCCCAAAAAGTATATAAATCGACACCTATGACTCAAAGTCACGCAATCGAGCTAGAATTTGACTTTGAATGTAATGTTTACTTTTCAATACCACGAACCAGGAGAAAGCTTATCATTTTCTGGACGAAGCTGCGATTTTACTTCTTCTGTGGAAACAGTCGCATCAAAATTGCAAAAGACAATCTGCGAAGTTTTCTTAACAAATCTGCGAAATTTGTGACGGTAAAAATAATTCAGTATAAAAATCAGGAATGATGTGCAAGTTCATTGCTTTCTTAACAAAACGGCGAAATTGACTAATTATTCAATATACTTTGCCAGGCTAAACAAATTCTGTACAGTTTACATTCAGCCTAATTTTCGACCTGCCCCTTTAATACATCGCCTCTAATTTAGGTAATACCCACGCAGTTTTTCCAAGTGAGCTATTTTATTTCTGTTCATATATTTTCCGATATTCCCTTCACCGGTCTTCCCTAGAACGGTCAATCAAACCAAATGCATTTGGATTTATTGCTAAGCCCGTGATTCTTCCCGTCCTTTTAGATTAACTAGGAAAGCCGTGCATTCAAAAGGTTCGGACTAAATTTATTGTAAAAAAACGTCTGGCATGTTGCCAGGCAATGTAGATGGGATGCAGCCGGAAATAATCTTTGGGAAGTAAAGCCGCAACTTGCTCTATGGTGCCCATGCTACCGAAAATCGAGAGTGGAGGAAGTAATTTTAAGTCGATTACGCATCGGTCACACGCTTTCAACGCATATATACCTGCGCATATATGCCTGCTGAGGGTGGGGGACGGTCATATATACCTGCTGAGGGTGGGGGACGGTCACGATTGCAGGGGGGGACGGTCGCGATGCACTCGATGTTGGGAAGTTGTATCCGTTAGGCACGTTCTGGTTGCTTGTCCATTGTTTTCTAATGACCGCTTACGTTTCTTCGGCTCCAATAATCTGTCTTTGCAAGACCTTTTGAGTGATGATTCTGCATACGTTCCAGATGTCTTTCGTTTTATTGCTCACGTTGGTTTTCTGTGATTTACTCGCCAGTTTTGTGAATGTTTCGTTTCCTTGCTGACACTATTTTTCCATCAGTGACTTTCCACCTACATGATGTTCCCTCTCCATTGCTGAGTTTTTCTTAGGTTTCTGTTTGTAACGGTTCTGTTTGACACACTTTGTTAGCCACACAACGCGTTCTTTCTTGTGTTTTCCGATAATTATTTTTTTGCTACTTTTTGCCTGTCATGTGGCGCGTTTCTGCCTGTTTGCTTTCACCCAGCCAAACGTGTTGTAGTCTTTTAGTTATGGGCGCCATATAACCCCTGTAGTTGCGGCGCAACAACCCCCCTCCCCCTACCCTGTCATGTAGCCCAGTCGATGGTACTCTATCATAGAGATTGTTTCTCCTGGCGAGGTAAATCGCATGGCTTTGTTAACCCGCGCCCCGCTGGGGTCTCCAGCCGAACGCGCCCCGCTGTGGGGGTAAATTATACCACCCTCGTATCTTCCGAACCAATGACCGCAGCGGGACGCACAACGCGGCGATCAAAAGCTCGCAAGGAGACAAATATAATACATATCCGAAATTCTTAAAATAAGGTCACATGTCAGGTCACGATCAGGTCAAAGGTCAAAATTGAGGTATTTGAGTTTTGGGCCATACTTTCCGTACAAAGCCTTAGATTGCGACTGTTATTGCACAAGGTGCTCTCAAAGATATAATGCATCTCCCGTATAAGCGAAATTGAAATTGTAAGCAAAGGTCTAGGTCAAGGTCAGGTCACAAAAGGTTACAGGTCTACGAAAGACATGCGTCACATGTTGTATGTGTTATTTCACACGTATAATTCGATAATATCATTCATTTTCACAACCAGACCCCATATAATGGCCCACAACTTTGTCTCAGAAATACAGCGGTGGTATTTATTCGTCTGTATCTGGTCACTAAAAAACAAAAAACGTAACGGAAAAAAAATAACGTCATGAGTTACATATACTTCGGGACCTATAAGTCAGTCAAAAATAAATATATTGCTTTGAAATTTGATTGGGTGTCGTCCATACTTGGTTCTCTAACATATGTTCTGTTTTCTTTTAGATATGTAAAAAAATGATTTTGTGGACATTTTCTGCAAAAAATAAGTTTTTGAATTTGTTTGGGATGAAAACCCCCAAATTTGTCAAATCCCAGATGGCCATTTCTAAGAAAATGTAATTTCCTTTCTTTTAACGTTTTTATTTACAATTTGCATCAAAACTCGATTTTATCCGAATTTTCGAAAATTTATCGTTTTTCCACGAAAAATGGCATGACATGACCTCATTAAAACGTCATTGTCTTCCAAAGTGCTACCTCAATTTTAGTGAAATATTGTGAGAGGACGTATAATTGATGCAGCATAAGGTACTGAAAGTTTGACGTTTCTATCTATCATAGTTATCATAGTTATCATAGTTTGACACCTGCCTGCCTGACGCTAGTTTGCAAATTATTGAGAAAATCCGGGAGGGGAGGGGTAAAATTTACCTCCCCCCAGCAGGGCGCGGGTTGAGTTCGTTTCAGCTCCCTTCGGTAAACCGGCGATCAATAGGACAAGTTCGATGCCACAAACTCTTCCGTAGATGACCTAAAAATCCATCCAATCACAGCATTTAGGCGAAATTTGTACGAAAAGCCAGGACGTATTGATTTGTCAGTCGCTGGCTGCCAGCTGCTTTGGCTGTAAATGCGAACATGTCCGTCGCAGAGATTACGTTACTGAATGCGACTCAGCCTTTCCCGATCACATCCAGCCGCCATGTCATATATTGATTTACGTTTGTCGATATTAATGTAACTACGTATTTTATCATGGTGGCTCAAGTCGCGTAAAACCCTCTTAGCGCGTACATATTTACGCACATACCAGCCCGCACATATAGTGCGCACATACCGGCCCCTTGCAGCGATATCAAGCACACTTGTGCTTATCAAGCACACTTGTGCTTTTGCGCTGGATCTGTCATATTTTTTTTTTTTTTTATTTATTGCGTTTCTTAGTGGCATCCAATGTAACACTGGCTATTAGACCACAGCGTCATACATGCGCATCTGCCAAAATGTAAAAGCATACACATAAGAGTGGATAAAAACGATGATGACATGAGAGTGATACAAGCATATAAACACATTAAAAGACGCCATGCGATAAACTGTAAATGCTAAAATAACCTAAAATCTGACGAGGAGCGAGCTACACAGTAAGACTACCCTTCACGCTCTTCTTAAAAGACCGCACACGGCTATTGCCACGAACATCACAGTTGAGCTCGTTCCACTTCCGCACAGAACGCACGGGCACGGTCATCTTTGTCGACTCAAGTCTACATCGAGATGTTTCAAGCAGACCGGCAGATGTTGAGCGCGTGACACGTTCGGACACATCGGCACGATACGATACAAGTGCTTTGAGACGCTCGGGCCCATCATGCTGGTGTATGATCGAGTGCATGAGGACGCAGTCTCTGTACTCGATCAGTGCGTTAAATGGCATCCACCCTAATGCCCTACGTGATGCAGTGATGTGTTCATGTCGGCGCTTTTTGGTGACAATGCGGGTGGCGAAATTAATGACTTTGTCAATCCGGTGACGCTGTTGCTGTGTAGGTGGTGCCCAGGCCGGTAGACAATATGTGATGTGTGGGAAGACGAGTGCCTGAATGAGATGTGTTAGTGTATTCTGCGGGAGAGTGTCTCTGAGCTTGCTGATGGTGATGAGACTACCGTAGCAGCGCCCCGTCACGTTGCCGACCTGCTGCTGCATGTTCAGCTCTGGATCCAAAACTACGCCAAGAATTTTGATTTTGGGTGCAGGTTTTAGTTCTGCGCCATCAAAGCTAACTTTGAAGTCCGAGGTTTTTTTGAGTGATGACGCAGTTCCGAAAAGTATCAGCTCGGTTTTAGCGGGGTTTACTTTAAGACCACTGCTTCTGAACCATGCGGACAGAGCAGCGAGGTCGGCCTCCACGGCGAGACGCAGCCCGGTTAGGTCGGCTGACGTAGGTGGCGCGGCATGAATGAGTTGTGAGTCGTCAGCGTATGAGATGACAGATGCGCGACTGGGCAGATGACATGACAGGTCGTTGGTGAAGATGTTGAACATGATGGGTCCGAGTATGCTTCCCTGAGTCACGCCATGGTTTACATCAGTGGTTGCGCCGCTCCCTACTGACTGGGTACGGTTCGAAAAATAGTCAAGAAACCAGTGCGATGAAATACCATACCAGCCCAGCCTGATGAATAACAGGTTGCGGTCCACACAATCGAAGGCTTTAGACAAGTCACATGACGTCAGGCATGCTACACGCCCCGCGTCTCTGTGGGTTGCTATCGTGCTGACCAGGTCAACGACGGCGCTCTCAGTGGAACGGTTGGGGCGATACGCATACTGAGTGGGTGACATGAGGCGATTTATAGACAAATATTCCGTCAGCTGAATACTAATTACTTTCTCCGTAATTTTAGCTGGCACACTGAGGACACTGATGGGTCTAAAACTCGCAGGCTGTGATCTGTCACCAGATTTAAAAATCGGTACCACTTTGGCGTGCTTCCACAGGGATGGCACCTTCCCGGTGATGATGGAGGCGTTGACGATGCGCAGCAGGTGCGGGCCCACCGCCGCGAAGCAGCGCCTGAGCAGCTGCAGAGACACGCCGTCGCTGCCGACCGCTCTGGAGCCGCTCATCCGCCTCAGGGCGCAGCTGAGCTCCGGCAGCGTGGCCGGCCGGACGGTGAACGCCGCGCCGCACACGGTGGGCGGGCGGGGCAGCGGCGGCGGCCCGTCTCGGCGCTCCGCCAGCTCCTCGGCGATCCGGGTTCCCACCTCGGCGAAGTAGGTGTTGAAGCGGTCGGCCGCCGCAGCGTCCGGCACGTCACCTGGGCCCGTGGACTTCCCTGGCCCCAGCGCGTGCTTCCGAAGCTCGGACCACATCTCCTTCATGCTGGATGGTGCAGAGAAGAAGTCCGCGCGGGCGGCGGCCAGCCGACGTCTAAACTCTCTCCTCAGCGAGGTGTACCGCCGCTCGCTCTCCGCACCGCCCTGGGCGTCTCTGCTGCGTCTCGCGGCGTCCCTCTGATGTTGCAGCTCGGTCAGATCGTCATCGAGCGTGAGCCAGGGCCGGTCCGGGTGCCGCAGTCTGACACGCTTCAGAGGACAGTGCCGGTCCACCGCTGCGTCCCAGTTCTCGAGGAACGCTCTGTAGAGATCGTCGATAGACGTCGTCTCGTCGCGGTACAGAGCGGACCAGTCGGACAGCAGGAGGTCCAGGCAGAGATGGTTAAAGTCCACTCCGCGCGTGGAGCGGGTTGTCAGCTCGCGCGGCTTCCTTTTTGTCCTCGGTAGTGGAGCTCTGACGGTGATGAGGTCATGATCACTGACATGTGTCTTGACAATGTTTTATCGTGATTCAAACAATGCAAGCCAATAAACGTGTTGGTGATGATGATGATGACGCGTGTGGAGGATAATGTGCTGAACAGATTGCAGAAAAGGGGTAGCGATGCCTCGAGGTATTCAATTCACTTCCCTGCCACCAACACTTTCTCCCAATATCCAGATATTGTTCGAAGAATTATTGTTCGGAAAATTGTCCTCAATTTAACTGGAATTAGAAGAACGTCGATAGGTATATGTCGCTTTAAAAGCTGTTAGTCACGGAAGGTTTTCACATACGGCTGCAAAACGCAACCGTATTTTTTTTTTGACAATCATTAGACAATTGTTAGGAGTGCAAGTGTTATATTGTTTTCTTTCTAGCGTTGACATTACTTCTGTATACAATGTTCACGCGGGCTGACAACGAGGAGCACGCAAAGCAACAACCAACAAATGCTTTAAAATGTGAGTGTTCATCCCGAGCTGTGAGCAGTGGACGTCCGGAGAAGAAAAAAACAGACGTCCGGCGCTGTTACCTGCTCTTCGCCCCGAACATCTGAGGAAAGAGCGCTGTGTCAGGACTGGCTGTCTATGCTACCAATGCTACTGCTTTAACTGTCAAAAATAACCCACTGCAAACAAATCAAGACCGAAAGAGTATATATGTCCATGATAGCCAAGTTCCATCAACTATGATCTTGTTAGATGGGGACGAATAGGGCGAGTCAGCAATCGCTCAGGCTACTGTAAAAATGAAGAAACAATGCGGCTCGGTGTTTTATCCTTTTCACTGTTGGTTCATAACGCCTGCCGTTGGTCAGTTTAATATATCACTTGGCCGTTAAAAACAGGACGCTATTTCATCGAGCCTGGCGTCATCAGGGTTTTATTTGATTTTATTCGGCCCCAGGGACCGGTGTATATCAGCGGTGGAGCCAGTCGACTCTGGCCACACTAACCAATCAGCAGTCGGCGCCGAGGCTGGCTCAAACAGCGGTGCTCAAACACATCCCACGCCTGCCCAGCGCCTGCTCCACGACTCTTCGACGCCTGCCTAACGCCTGCCTAACGCCTGCCTAACGCCTGCCTAACGCCTGCCTAACGCCTGCCTAACGCCTGCCTAACGCCTGCCTAACGCCTACCCGACGCCTACCCGACGCCTACCCGACGCCTACCCGACGCCTACCCGACGCCTACCCGACGCCTACCCGACGCCTACCCGACGCCTGCCCGACGTCTGCCTGACGCCTGTCTGACGCCTGCCTAACGCCTGCCTAACGCCTGCCTAACGCCTGCCTAACGCCTGCCTAACGCCTGCCTAACGCCTACCCGACGCCTACCCGACGCCTACCCGACGCCTACCCGACGCCTACCCGACGCCTACCCGACGCCTACCCGACGCCTACCCGACGCCTACCCGACGCCTACCCGACGCCTGCCCGACGTCTGCCTGACGCCTGTCTGACGCCTGTCTGACGCCTGTCTGACGCCTGTCTGACGCCTCTTCGACGCCTACCCGACGCCTGCCTAACGCCTGCCCGACGCCTACCCGACGCCTACCCGACGCCTACACGACGCCTACCCGATGCCTACCCGATGCCTACCCAATGCCTACCCGACGCCTACCCGACGCCTGCCTGACGCCTGTCTGACGCCTCTTCGATGCCTACCCGACGCCTGCCTAACGCCTGCCCGACGCCTACCCGACGCCTACCCGACGCCTACACGACGCCTACCCGATGCCTACCCGATGCCTACCCAATGCCTACCCGACGCCTACCCGACGCCTGCCTGACGCCTGTCTGACGCCTCTTCGACGCCTACCCGACGCCTGCCTAACGCCTGCCCGACGCCTACCCGACGCCTACCCGACGCCTACCCGACGCCTACCCGACGCCTACCCGACGCCTACCCGACGCCTGCCTGATGCCTGTCTGACGCCTGCCCAACGCTTGCCCAACGCATACCCGACGCCTGCCTGACGCCTGTCGGACGCCTGCCCCACGCCTCTTCGACGTCTGCCTGACGCCTGCCTGACGCCTGCCTGACGCCTGCCTGACGCCTGCCCGACGCCTGCCTGACCGCCGCCTGCCCACCTCCCGCAGCGTGCCTGACGCCTGCCCGACGCCTGCCTGACCGCCGCCTGCCCACCTCCCGCAGCCTGTCCGACGTCTGCCCAGTACCCAACGCCTGCCCGACGTCTGCCCAACGCCATTGGCCTTCTCTCCTCTCACCATGTCGAAGTTTGTACACATCCATAACTTCACGTCAGCTGTGGGCCACACTAGGATGATGATGATGATGATGCAGTACTGATGTCGCAGCGTCCCGACCTGCAGCCAGGCGGAATTCTCAGAACACACACATTCCCAGAGGGTGCACTTCCATTAGCATATATTTACCAACCCAAGTCCTAGCATGTATAACATACTATATCTGAAGATTAGTGTCCTGGTAATGTCCTACTTAGTGGATTGTGCTCGCGAAAGGTTCAAAAGCGCTTGTGTTCATTTTTTTTCGACTGCGAAAGTCCTTTACCTTAACTACTGGGGGTGCACCGACTAATGTCAGAGGGTGCACATATATCCCAGGGGGTGCAAGGGCACCCAGTGCACCCACCTGGCCACGGGCCTGCGCAGATCTGATGATCTGCAACAAGCAGGCTAAGTTCCGTTTGTAAGATAAGGTTACGTGTAGGCTATATAGCCATGTTCAAGGCCGGAAGATCCTGACTCGAAATACCTAAGGGTACACAACATCTTCACAGTATCGACAGCATACTATCCGATGTGTTAGGGCAGTTGGGTTCCCCTGAACAACTTGAGCTTCGGTCGTCTCTTGGTTACTGCACTCGACAAACGAACGGAGCCACAAGCCAATTCTGGGAACGGCAGACAGCTTGGGACCCTAATTGTCGGGGATAACTTTATAATCCTTGGCATGAGCGAATTTATCGCAATGGACGTTTCAGGACCTGCGCTAATTTGTATTATTAATGTCAGTTAATGTCAAACGAAAGTTTACGGCACTTGCCATTCACTCGTAATGTTAAAATTCGCCCTGGAAATTAAATCGGTGGGTAGAGGCTATCGTGAAAGGTGCTGGAATTCAATCGGTGGGTAGAGACTATCGTGAAAGAGTGGAGCTATGCTCTGACATCAGAGCTTATCTCCGCCCTGGCTGACCTTGAACCGGCGCTGTTCGGCCCGTGACCGGTCGGTTGCGAGTGCTGGGCGGAGTCGAGGGCGGGACTAAAGCACGACCAGGCGTTAGCCTCTATCCGAGCTCGCATTATCATTAACATTACGAGTGAATGGAAAGTGCCCTATATTTTCATTCCACACTAACCAACTGTACGATACAAAATTTATCGCAGGCCCTGAAACGTCCATTGCGAGAAATTTGATCATGCCAGTTAACCCTATTTGTAACAGGCTCCTGGCTACCCCTATTTGTAACAGGGGGGCGGATTCCGCCCCCCGGAGATCTCGAGATCTACCCGTCCGATTTTCAAAAATGAAACGGTGTTTGGGTCCCCTCAACACGATCTACATTTCTAAATAATAAAACAATCTACATTTTGGATAGGGTGGCAACAGGGGGAAAAACGACAAATTTTAGTGGTATTTTTGATCCAACATAGCTTTCATGTTTATCGACTGATTTTAACACAACTAATAGTAATCGATATAGATTGAATTGGAAATTGATATATAACGGTGACGTTTGAAAATTCAAAAATCATAGGCGTGTGCAGGTCACTCAATATGGGAGTGAAGTAAATGCGTAAAAAAACATTTTTTTTAAAAATGGTATGTGATTGTGAAATTAGACAAAACAGTTATAAATCATATTTTTTTGCCATAGGCGGTACCAGGTTAGTGAAAAAGGGAGGTCAAATTGGAAAAAAGTATTAACCGCAGACAAGTTGCTACCCAGCACTATAAATATGTTACTGATCGTAGATAGTTCCTTTTTGCATGTTGTACTTATCCATAGGCGTATCCAGGATCCAAATTGGGTCGGCGCAAGACCTTTTGATAAGTATATTATCCGCTATTATGATACTAACTAGTCAACAGTGACTATTTCACTTACAACTTCAATTAACATTGCTTACCCCCATTTTTACCCTACCTGGACTCGCCTATTATCTTATAATCGTTCGTAGAGTAGCCTGTGGTGCGTGTTTCATACGAAAACTGTAGTATGTCATGTCATTGTACGTCCATGCCTCTTAGTTTCCTTGCAATAATATGACCCCTTTTTCCATTCCTGAGCGCGCCTCTGCAAAAAATTGACTTTATTCCCTTTTCTGGCCTCATATGTGCATATATCATTATAAGCCAAACGTCTATTGCGCCGTTATCGCTGGCATATCGTCATCACCATGTCAGTCACCCCCCTTTGCATGTGCCTGAACACGCCCATGCAACTTTATATGTAATACATTATGCAAATAATGGAAGCAGAAGCTATCTTTTACATCCCGATAGCTATAAATGTCCCTTACATTGCTCTATTGGCTTCCCGCCAAGCATTGCATACTTCCTGGAACCTCCCCCCTTTTCAAGCCCTTGAAACCGCCTCTGCCATGCAATTTTTTTATGATATTTCAATAACATCAACTAATTTGCACTTGTTGCAATCACCGTAAACCGATGTAACTCCTTTATACTTGAGGAAGTTAGGAAGAAACCGTGAAGATCGCATTTCCGTATTATCGCCAAATGTCGCCTCCGAACCCACCCAAAACTGTGCCCTGGAACCGCCTCTGTTCAGGTTTACAACTCAAAATTTTGTCTCTATATGCGGAGTTCAATTCTATGAAAAGTTCCAAAATTTCATAGGCCTGCTCCCAGCCGTTCTGGAGATATATGCGAAAAACATGAGGGGGCGGAATCCGCCCCCCTGTTACAAATAGGGTTAATCCGCCATTGACTGGGGGGGGGGGGGGGGGCGTTTAACGCCCCCCCCCCCCCTTTGAATTTTCGCAATAGCTAAAAAATAAACTAATAGCGCTATCAACCTGAAACTTCGAGTACCTTCTTATAGATCATTTTTACGTCTTGTGTGCACAAATGAAAAAAAGTCGAAATTCTTTCGAGTTATAGCGAATTTAGTGATGTCACTACACACGAGTTTTACACCAAAATCAGCTAAACTTTGCCAGGCCGTACAAATGCCACATTTGAAGTAAAATGCAATCGAAAAAGGCCAAAAGATAGAAAATTCCAACGGCTACATACCTGCTATCTCGGATTTTTGCCCATTATTATTTTTACCCCAAAAGAACTCAAAAAAACTTTTTTTGGGGGAAAATTATCAAAAATAAAAATAAAATCTCAAATATTCACAAAACCGGAAGATATGTCAGAGAGCCATACATAGGCTACTACCATACCAAATTTCAAACTGATATCTCCATTTTTGACGGACTTATGACATCTAAAGTATGGGTAACTAATGAAGTCATATTTTGAAATTGGGTTTTTCTTGCTCTTATGGACTAGATACAGACAAACAAATGCCACCACTGTATTTCTGAGACAAAACTGGTCTATCAACATGCCTTTTTTGTTTCGATTTAACAATTTAAAATGTTGACCTTCGTTGACCAGAATTTGACCTAAAATTGACATTTACTTTACATAAATGAAGTCAGGTGGTAAAATTACTATCACTATCGAATTATACGTGGAAAATAACTCACAAATCATGCGTTCAATGGCTTTCAAAGATATGTTGAGCATAGTAACCTTTTGTGACCTTGACATTGACTTTGGCCAACAATCTCACTTTAGCTCATGCGAGATATGTATCATACCTTTGGCAGCACTTTGGGTGAAACTGGTTGCAATTGAAGGCTTTGGATGGAAAGTATGGCCCATAAACTCAAATACGCATATTTTGACCTTTGATCTGACCGTGACCTGACAATTGACCTCACTTTTACATTTTTGACAATGGTTTAGATTCGTCTCATTGAGAGCTTTCGATTGCCGTCTTGTGCGTATCGCCGCTATCATTGGTTCGGAAGATAACCAGGGCGCGTTTAACGCCCCCCCCCCCCCAGTCAATGGCATTCTGCTCAGACCCCAGTCAATGCCGGGTTAACCCTCGCCCTACGGGGGGGGGGCTGACAGCCCCCCCCCCCCCTGAGGTTTTTATTGAATAACTTTTTCACATGAAGTGCATCTTGCTGAAATTTTTGGTAGCTGAGTTTACAACAATTATACGTAGGCGGTAAAAATGTAATTGAAATTGGTCAAGTAGTTTGGGAGATAATAATGTTTTGATGACGTCATGTTGGTAAAAAAAAGAGAAATATTGGACAAATCGTAGAAAACAGAGTTTTAAAGCAAATTGCAAACACAATTCACTAAAGATACAAAATGGTATTTTCTTTAAAATGGCAATCTCTGATTTGAATTTTTTTGGGTTTTTGACCCCTAATATTTTTTTCTCTCTAAATCTTGTTTTTTGGAAAAAAATCCCCACAAAATCAAATTTTTCAAAGATATTAAAAAACGGAATATATGTGAGAGAACTGAATATGGACAATACCCATACCAAATTTCAAAGCAATGTCTTCCTTTTTGACTGAGTGATGGCTTCCTAAGTGTAAGAAACTGATGACGTCATTTTTTAATAACCTTTTTTGACATTTTTAGACAAGATACGAACAAATAATTACCTTTTTTTGTGTTTCTGAGCCAAAACTGCTTTAGGAACATGCCTTTTTATTTACATTTATCAATTTCTAATTTTGAGGTTTTCTGAAGAGCAAAATCGCTGTTCTGAACGTGTTAAATCCGAGGTCATTCACTTGACCTGGAATGTCACCCGTTGACCTGAAACCTAAACATCGGATACTGTTAGATTCCTCTCATGACAGGCAACATCAACATCCTGGTTCTTACCGCTTTGCTCTAAGTTGCTTGGTTTGAAAGTTAACATGGGGGAGGGGGCCTGTCAGGCCTCCTCCCCAGGTAGACAACTGTCAGGCCCCCAGGTAGGGCGAAGGTGAAAAAGCTCCCTTAGGGCGAGGGTTAACCCTCGCCCGGGCAGCGTCTGATCAGTGCGTGACCGTGCAGGGGGAGGGGTTGATACGACCCCCCTTCCCTAGCGTTTTGCCCCTAGTGGGACTAGAGCTTCGATTACAAAACGAGCGTGTTGCTTGCCACGAGAGGAAGCCATTGATACCCGAATTTAAGGTCCTAGGTTATTAGGCGACCTCTGAAGTCATATCAATTACCCAAAATTCAACCAAATTGTAAATGCTTATAAATTTATTTTAATCGAGCTATAATCGCGAATGAGCATATAATTATGATAAATGGGGGACAATTTGAAATTAGCGTCACAAAATGTACTAGAAACTGCCAAATAAAAAAAAGGTCATGTCAGGTCATTTCAGGTCAATTGAGGTCAGTGACCTTGGTTGAACTGTTGGGGCGCATGACCCCAGTGGAACATATAATCATGTAAAATGGATCCCATATTTGAAATCAGCGTCACAAAATGTCCTAGAAACTGCCACAAGCCAAAAAATGTAATATGAGGCCATCGGAGGTCAGTGACCTCCGTTGACCTCTGAGAAGGTCAATCGAGGTCACAATCGCAGTGGAAACCACAACTGTCACCTGGAAACACCTGTGCATATGCTCCTGAACAACAGACACTATGAAACTGCACAAGCTACAAGGATCAATACTACGCGACGCCAGTTACGCCTGACATGATCTTGAAAAACAGGTCAAAGGTCACGGGTCATGTGACCTAAAACTTATAAATTTCTGAATATGTGTCAAATTGTTCACAAGTAGGGTGCTGAAAGTTTCATCGCAATCGGTTGATATTTACGCGAGTTATTGCCGAAAAAACGAGGGGGTGGCATCACCCACCTGCACTGGCGAGGGTTAAAAGTTATCGCCGAAAATGAGGGTGCCGAGCGGTCTGCCGTCCCCAGTAGGTATACTCTAACTTAGTGTGCGCGCGACTGACATTTGCGGCTGAACTGTGGGGGCGGCGGACGCGGTGGCCGCCGTTGTGCGGTCCTGAGCGGCGCGCCGGTACCGTCTCCACCGCGCCGGTACCGTCTCCACCGCGCCGGTACCGTCTCCACTGCGCCGGTACCGTCTCCACCGCGCCGGTACCGTCTCCGCCGCGCCGGTACCGTCCCCGCCGCGCTATCTGTCGTAAGACCGTCCATGTTATTTCTGCCGGCCCGCGGGACCGTTCAATTCATTTCCGCCGCCTCCGTTTGGCTCGCTCTCGTAAAATGAAAATTGAAACTACAGCGCGGGGAGCGGGCACGGCGGCGACGGCGGCGGAGGCGACCCCCGTGGGTGTCGTGGCCACGGCCGCCGCATGGCGCTCTGGAATGGACAGCACGTGGACTCCACGGCGCCCCTCATTTACCTGAGATTGCGTGTCGCAGTATTTTACCGAGCGGGGTGTAGAAATGGCAGGGTCGGAGCCCATAGTGGGCTTTATCGTGCCGGCAGACGTTTGGTGAAGTGGTTTTGGATTGGACTGAAATGCCTGGGTCAAAGTTGAATGACTCGCATCAGTTATCTGTTACGGGGATATATTTTTCAACGGTTCATCTTCCAGGCTTTCAATGCACTACTCCAAGTTTCAAATAACTCCAAAACAGCATCACGAGTTTGACCCATGCCTTATTATTCACGAGTTACAATGGCAAGAGTTGACAAATTTCAAATCATGATAAGTATTGTTGTTGTTGTTGTTTTTTGTGTTTTTTGGGGCGGGGGGGGGGGGCAAAACATACATTTGCCAACCGATTTGTCGTGTTTTTCGTTGGGGGGGGGGGCAATTACCCATTTTGCCCAACCATAGATCCGCCACTGGTACAATGAGACCTCAAACAGTTACCGAGCATTTCACCAGCGGGCTGTTCGCGTCTTACACCATCACCGCACCTCTCCCGGCACTCAGTGGCGGCCGTACAGGGACCTCACGGCACCTGTTCCCACCGCTACGGACCCGGCCAAGCAGCCGTTTGCATGGTGCCGCCGACTCTAACTTCCATGCGGTCTCATTGGCCGGGCTGTTGCGCGCCATTCGCCGGCTCTGCTGTTGTCGGCCACGGTGATAACACGCTGCACCGCTCTGTATGGCGCCTGAGGACGGCGGCGGCCCGGTGATAACACGCTGCACCGCTCTGTATGGCGCCTGAGGACGCCGGCGGCCACGGTGATAACACGCTGCACCGCTCTGTATGGCGCCTGAGGACGGCGGCGGCCACGGTGATAACACGCTGCACCGCTCTGTATGGCGCCTGAGGACGCCGGCGGCCACGGTGATAACATGCTGCACCGCTCTGTATGGCGCCTGAGGACGGCGGCGGCCACGGTGATAACACGCTGCACCGCTCTGTATGGCGCCTGAGGACGCCGGCGGCCACGGTGATAACACGCTGCACCGCTCTGTATGGCGCCTGAGGACGGCGGCGGCCACGGTGATAACACGCTGCACCGCTCTGTATGGCGCCTGAGGACGGCGGCGGCCACGGTGATAACACGCTGCACCGCTCTGTATGGCGCCTGAGGACGGCGGCGGCCCGGTGATAACACGCTGCACCGCTCTGTATGGCGCCTGAGGACGGCGGCGGCCACGGTGATAACACGCTGCACCGCTCTGTATGGCGCCTGAGGACGGCGGCGGCACGGTGATAACACGCTGCACCGCTCTGTATGGCGCCTGAGGACGGCGGCGGCCACGGCGGTAACACGCTGCACCGCTCTGTATGGCGCCTGAGGACGGCGGCGGCACGGTGATAACACGCTGCACCGCTCTGTATGGCGCCTGAGGACGCCGGCGGCCACGGTGATAACATGCTGCACCGCTCTGTATGGCGCCTGAGGACGGCGGCGGCCACGGTGATAACACGCTGCACCGCTCTGTATGGCGCCTGAGGACGCCGGCGGCCACGGTGATAACACGCTGCACCGCTCTGTATGGCGCCTGAGGACGGCGGCGGCCACGGTGATAACACGCTGCACCGCTCTGTATGGCGCCTGAGGACGGCGGCGGCCACGGTGATAACACGCTGCACCGCTCTGTATGGCGCCTGAGGACGGCGGCGGCCCGGTGATAACACGCTGCACCGCTCTGTATGGCGCCTGAGGACGGCGGCGGCCACGGTGATAACACGCTGCACCGCTCTGTATGGCGCCTGAGGACGGCGGCGGCACGGTGATAACACGCTGCACCGCTCTGTATGGCGCCTGAGGACGGCGGCGGCCACGGCGGTAACACGCTGCACCGCTCTGTATGGCGCCTGAGGACGGCGGCGGCACGGTGATAACACGCTGCACCGCTCTGTATGGCGCCTGAGGACGGCGGCGGCCACGGTGATAACACGCTGCACCGCTCTGTATGGCGCCTGAGGACGGCGGCGGCCACGGTGATAACACGCTGCACCGCTCTGTATGGCGCCTGAGGACGCCGGCGGCACGGTGATAACACGCTGCACCGCTCTGTATGGCGCCTGAGGACGGCGGCGGCCACGGCGGTAACACGCTGCACCGCTCTGTATGGCGCCTGAGGACGCCGGCGGCCACGGTGATAACATGCTGCACCGCTCTGTATGGCGCCTGAGGACGGCGGCGGCCACGGTGATAACACGCTGCACCGCTCTGTATGGCGCCTGAGGACGCCGGCGGCCACGGTGATAACATGCTGCACCGCTCTGTATGGCGCCTGAGGACGGCGGCGGCCACGGTGATAACACGCTGCACCGCTCTGTATGGCGCCTGAGGACGGCGGCGGCCACGGTGATAACACGCTGCACCGCTCTGTATGGCGCCTGAGGACGCCGGCGGCCACGGTGATAACATGCTGCACCGCTCTGTATGGCGCCTGAGGACGGCGGGCGACGGCGGCGGCCCGGTGATAACGAGTGGCGTGGCTGTCACCGGCTGTAGTTCTGACTGACCGACGCGGGCGAGCCGGGGCAGCACTTCAAACGGCGGCGGCGGCCACCAGGGCCTGTTGCGCTCTTGACTTCGTCTGCTGGAAGGAGGTCGTTGGAAGAGCAAAAAGTGACATTCTTGAGTGGAAACTTAAACAAAAAATATCGTTTAAAGTATGTCTGCCAGGGATTAAAATCACGTTTCCGGCGATATATTTGCTTTTGATCTTCGGGTTTTCTCCATTCGCACACAGATTCGACGACACTCGAAAGCCTTGCTACATTTATCATTGCGTTTTACGATGCTTCAATGGTAGTATTGCACCTCGAGCAGAGCCTACAGCGGGGTATATTTTTACTTCAGTCCCCAAGGCACGTCACACCGTTCAGATTTCCGGAGTCGCTCGTGGAAAATCCTATCCGGGAGGGCCAGTCGGAGGCGGAGGCGGAGGCGGAGGCGAAGGCGAAGGCGAAGGCGAAGGCGAAGGCGAAGGCGAAGGCGAAGGCGAAGGCGAAGGCGGAGGCGAAGGCGGAGGCGAAGGCGGGGGCGAAGGCGGGGGCGAACGCGGAGCGTAAACATGTATGTCACTGAACCAGCTCGCTGCTGGTTACTTAAACCTGGGAGCAATGATTATTGATGCTATTTTATAGTATGGAATTGGGAAGGACATCCATGATTTTAGTGTTGGTGTCTGGATTAGGCTTCATATTGGGAAATTCTGCAGGCTCTGTACTAAATAACTGTAAAATATCGTTTATTTTTTATAAACGAACAATCATCTGGAAAATTACAAGCGGCTATACACCAACCAAATTCAAAGTTAAATCCGCAACAGCCGAACAACAACATGTCTGAATTAAGTTTCAGTATTCTGGAGTTTGAGCTGGCTGTGTCTCGAGCTGAGCTGACTGGGTGGCTGTGCTGACGTCTCGAGCAGCAGCAGCAGCCCGAGATTCTGGTGCGGCCTGCCTGCGAGCGCCGGAAATCCAACTCCATTGACGGGGCTGGCATTTCCCGAAACTGCTCACGACGGGCTCTCTGATCAAGACAAGCGCGATGCTTCCTGTAGACATGCCGCTGAAGTGTGGGCCCATGGACTGAGAGCCTCGGAGACATTAGACGGCTTGCAGGTTTTGGCAAAGGCAACATGCAATAGGACAGAGATGTCTGACCGAATAATGATTTAGCTGAGTGTAGGTAGGCACACTTCGATACAGTTTTAACAAACACTAATGTAGTTCTGGGTTTTGGCGTTTATCGCCAAAAACGACAGAATGGAAGATGATAATATTATGCTTGAACAAGGAGTCTTGGCAAATATCTTCACATCTAAGCATTCCTAGCTATCAATTAGACCTTGTGTGGCATAATCTCCGGAGTGCTTGTATACAAGTTTTTTTTTAACTGACCTCTCCCTGCATATCTGAAAAAGAGCTGTTGAAATTGAATATATTTTTCTAATAAAAAGGTGCATTTTCGATCACGGCTTTTTTCGAGTCAACTCAGCAAAAATTCAAATAGCCATGATTTTTTTTGGAGCCATGAGTTCGAATGAAATCAATTCAAATAACCATGAATTTTCGGCTGTTTGAATTTTTGCTGTGAGTTGATTCGAGAAAAAAAAGATCCGTGATCGAAAATGTATATTTTTGCGTTTTTAAAATATAACCAATTTTAAAAACTCCTTTTCAGCTATGTAATGCCTGTTAGTTAAACATAATAATTTTATTTTAAAAAAAAACACTGTGTGGCACATTATGCTTTTCCTTGGTAGACTTCACTTTGCTTGTGAGCTTCTTTGAGTAAAATCGTTGAGTGGGAAGATGTGGAAACATGTGAATATCTATGTGGGCTGGGTGTTTGGCAATTATATAAGAAATGGGAGCTGTTTTTCGCCCGAGGGACTCTGTCACATCAACCATGCACTCCTTTCCGCATTCGATCACCCTCATTCTACGACAGTGCCGCCGGGATCGGCAACGCACTCTGCGTGTGCGTGTCCATTAGTGGTCCGATTGGCATGGGTCAGGGCGGGGGGGCGGCTGCCTCCCCGGGAGTCCGCTCGTCGCCCACCGCCGCCGCCGCCGCCGCCGCCCCGCAGCAGTTTCCCTGCTCAGGAAATGGAGCCGCAGCACGGGAGTCTCTCGTAAGGGCCGTCGGCTGGGGAGACGGGGAATTTAATTAACCACCGCACCCCGCACAGTCCCCCGCCGGCACCCGGGATCGCCGAGGGGAGCGCCTATCAACTCACCTGAGCGGCGTCATCGGACTGCCTCTGAGGCTTCTTGGTGGCTTATATTGGTCTTTGGTTGATATTATATTGGATCGGGTTGCCGTTGCCAGGCTATTGAGTCCTCTAACCGGGGTAACAGAGCACGTCGATTTCACCGGTTTTGGTTCAACGCCGGCTGACAAACTAAACGGACTGCAATACAATAGAGGTGATAACTTAACCGTAAAACTTAACATGAAGAACGTGTTTTCCTTATTTTCTCACCACTATCATACCTCGTCTGTCTTCGTCATACCTCGTTTCACCACCATCATACCTCGTCTCTTTTCATAGAGCTCCTTGGTATCGCGAATTATCGACTTGTATGGAGATTGCAAATTAAGCATGTACCCGCAGGACGGACGAACGCGCACTGTTGGAAAGTATTAGAGTGGTGTTGCAAATTTGTAATACACTCAAAGCATCGATGACCTTGCATTGTTTTTTTTGTTTTTTTAAACCTTGCATTGTTAGTGAAAGTATTGGGTGGTCATTTCTAACTGAGGCCATGCCATTGTAACAGAAGGTACAGAGGTACAGCGTTGTCGGTCGGTCTGTTGGACGCAGTCATACGATTTGTCCCCCGTTGGATGCGACAGATTCGTTGCCATATTCGAAAAGTATGATTATTTCCTCAATTGTACCAGTTTCTCCGTGAATGACATTGCTAGGATTCCGTTAATTATGTTTAGACGATTACTTTATTTTATAGTTGCATGTTTCTTCTTTCACTGGCTATGACAAAACAAATCAATATTGTGTTTCACATGTCCTCGCTCTGTGGAATGAGTGAATTCAAAGTCTCAATAGACGAATCGCTATTGATACCAGACATATCGTGCTGAGCAGCAAACTGCCGTGTGCCGTGGTCGTGGCTGCAGGCAGCATTATGTCGCGCTATATTGCCTTTCATTGACGACAGCAGCCCCCCCCCCCCCCGAGTCGCATTCTGCCCAGCCTCTGCCCAGTCATTCGGTGGCCGTGGAGCGTCCATGACCGCGTCAGAGCCATCTGCAGTTCAATACATTTAGTGCACCGGCCCCATCTGTAGGCCGCCTGCTGCATGTCGCGTCGTTCCCAGAAACTAGTGGCAGCGCATCCATCAAACACCCGACGCCGATCATCTATTAGAAGCGCACCTGAGGCTTGGTAGCACAGACAGATGCCGACCTGAACAGGTTGTTAGCCGGCCTGAACAGGTTGTTAGCCGGCCTGAACAGGTTGTTAGCCGGCCTGAACAGGTTGTTAGCCGACCTGAACAGGTTGTTAGCCGACCTGAACAGGTTGTTAGCCGGCCTGAACAGGTTGTTAGCCGACCTGAACAGACTGGTCAATGGCCTGAACAGGCTGGTGACTGGCACGGACAGACTGGTCACTGGCACGGACAGACTGGTCACTGGCACGGACAGACTGCTGCTGTCTGACGTTAGCTGGAGGTCAGACACAACACGTTCAGTTGCACGAATCCTGGCATGCAGTTCAATGCATATTACATTACGTATGCTTATGGTGAAGTCATTGGTAATGCATATAGACGATTTTATAATGTGCTGGATGTTGTATGAAGTCGGTAAGCTCATGTTTATGTCTAAATGTATCATTCATGCCGGCTAATGTATCCTGCAGGTGGTGTATGATCTGGTGTCTGCTATGTGCTACACATGCGCCAAAATATCAGCGCGACTTGTGTAGTAATGATAAGGCTATTGCAAATGTTAATTGATGACCCCTGACATTTCACCTCATCCACGGCACGGCAGCACGGCACGGTATCACGGCACGGCATCACGGCACGGCATCACGGCACGGCATCACGGCACGGCATCACGGCACGGCATCACGGCACGGCATCACGGCATCACAATCTTAGACACAACTAAGAAGCAGCAAATCTGTTCTCCACCATAGGTACCGTCATGGGGAGGGGGTGGGATCCAGGGGAGCGGTCATGCCTCCCCCAAACCGCCTGAAATCGGCGCCAAGTTGACACATTTCCTGATATAGAAGAAAATCTAAGCAACTTTCACTAAGGAAAGTTTGTTTTAAATCAGCTACCAATGCATATGATGATGGCTGTGATGAGCATTGTGCAGATAAACAGTAGATGGAAAAAGTAGCCTTTGCTCATGTTATGGTATTTAAAAAAGAGGATGAATAACTAACCTATATTACGCCCTGGGGCTTCTTCAGG
>JAXIVJ010017609.1:5000-25642 GCA_036785665.1 Chirona hameri | reverse complement strand
CTCATTCCGTGGCCGTGACTGGGCTGTGACCAAATATTTTGGATTTTCTGCACCTCTAGTTACGACTCAGCCATTTGTGACCGATTCTGTTACGGCACAGTTATTTGCGCTTTTCACCGATCTCTTTATCTCAAGTATCAATGTGACAATAGCCGTACAACGAAAGTTAGATGTCACTTGCTCTCACTTAATAAAATTAGTTTAACATCCAATAGAGTTCAAATTGGAACCGTAACTTGAAACCGGCCTCAACAGCTTTCGAAGCAGATATTTGTTATATATCCGCTTCATATCTGTTGGGTTACATATACGATATTTAGACTGGTTTGCGGATAACACGAATCAAATGTCAGTAATTATGACCAGAGTGTCTTTGATTCATAGCAATTTCGTTTGTCTTGTCACCTCGGCTTTAGCTCCAGCACCCTACACAAAATGATTTGGGCCAAGCTCGGTAATTCCAGTTCCAACAGCGGCCCCAAAGCCTGTGAAGTTATCATCCTCCTCCATCTCCACCACGCCGGACACGGCGCGGTGTGGCGTGGCTCGGCCCGGTCCGTCACGCGGTTCAGTGGCTCGGTCCGGTCCGTCACGCGGTTCAGTGGCTCGGTCCGGTCCGGCGCGCGTGTTCAGTGGCTCGGCCCGGTCCGGCGCGGTATGGCGTGGTTCGGCCCGGTCCGTCACGCGGTTCAGTGGCTCGGCCCGGTCCGGCGCGCGGTTCAGTGGCCGCTCCGCAACAGCGCGCCGACCGAGAGATGGATCCAGAGCTACACTAATGGACGGCGCGACGCGGCCGAGCGGACAGCAGCAGCAGTATTCTGGCACCGCACGTGCGGCTGGCGGGGCAGAGCAGAGCGCCGGCACGCACCGGCGGATAACAGGACCGGACGAGGGAGAGAGACGGCGCGCGGGGAGGGCTGATGGTAGGGCGGGACCACGGCCGCCGCCGCCGCCGCCGCCGCCGCCGCCGCCGCCGCCGCCGCCGCCGCCGCTGCTCACCGGCTCCTATCCTGCCGTAACGGAACGGAGCCATCGAGCAGCGGAAAACAGAGCTGCTGGATCGCAACCGGGGCGGAGGCTGAACGGACTGCTGATGAAAGTGGAATCCGGAGCCAGAGTTGCGAGCAGTTTTCTATGACATAAGAATTACATTTATGAAGAGGTTTATAAATTATAATTAAAAATTAGATAACTAGGTTTAATTAATAATTCGGTTTATAAATTATATGATCGTGTCAGGTTAAATTCAGGAAATGCTGAAACGCGACTGGACGAGGTTTTGAAATCCAAGATCTGATATAATCATTGTTTTCTTTACAATTAACGGAACGGAGGGAAGCGATACAGAAACGGTTAAAGATGATCTGAAATGCTGATTAACACGGGAATGCGTGAGTTCGAACTCACTGGACATCCTATTGGCTTTGCCTTCTTATCGACACACAAAAGTTAATTAACTTTTGTATTTAGGTCATGATAATCAAACGGCGTGCCAAGTAGACGTCGCACTTCATACGCTGTTGATCTAGTGACCCCTGTAAGACCTCCAGAACTTCAACTGACCAACTCTGTCCTCTCTCGTTCACAGCAGGCGATGCGGGCCCGTCAGCGGGTGCCGGACCGGTCGGACGAGCCAGAGGTCGGCTCTCCACCGGCGGACGCCGTCAACATCTCCTCCAGCTTCAAACAGAACCTCACCTTCTTCCAGAAGGCGGCCCACAACCTGAGCCGCTCCTCCCCTTCGGTCCGGAGCCGGCCGCCGCCGCGGCGCAGCAGTGTCGGCTCCGACGGCAGCTCCGGCAGCTCAATAGCTTCCGCAGCCTCCGTCGGCGATGACGACTTCGAGCCGGTGCTGTTCGTCAACGGCCGGCCGCGCTACGTGACGTCAGAGGCTGCGAGCGCGCCCATTGGCGGAGTGGCGGTGTCGCCGGCCGGCGCGGTGGACGGCCCCGCAGTTGACGACGGCGCGCGGACCGGGGCGGAGCGGACCGAGCGGGCGGCGCAGAAGGTGCGGATCGGAGGCACCGCTGCCGAGCGGATACGGTCAGGTGGAAAGAGTGCCGCAGAGAGATCTGCCAGCAGTAGCCCGGCTCGCGCCGGACGATCACAACAGCAGACAGCCGTCGCATCGAGCGCAGTGTCCGACGCGTCCCGAGAGAAGAACTTTGACTCGCGCGAGAGGTCGTCCAGTGCACCAGCGAAGCGGGAGAAAGCCGCGACTAGCTCACATTCCGGCGAGAAGCTTTCTTCCTCGGCTTCCTCGAAGCGGGAACAAGCCAGCTCCAGCGAGACCTCCTCCGCTGCGGAGAAGTCGTCGAGCCACGGCTCGGCGCGTCGCGACTCGGAGCGCCAGTCGAGCACGGACTCGGAACTGACACCGCGCAGCTCGGACGTGCAGCCGCCGCGCCGCAAACCTTACATCCGCTTCAGCTCGGTGGAGAACCACCTGAGCCATGACGACCTGACGTACTTCAAGCAGACGATCGGCATCCTTCCGGGCGGCGGCGGAATCACCCGCACGCAGAGCTGCCAGGAGGGACTGGACGCGCCCGCCCGGCCGGCGCCAGTCTCGCGCACGCTCAGCTTCAGCTGTCTGGCGGATGTGGGCGGTGAGCCGCGCTCTCTGAGCGGCAGTCGCACCAGTCTGCGCCGCGCGCCCTCCGTCGAGGAGATCCTCGAGTCGGTCAAGGCGCTGCGCGTGAAGCGCCAGCAGGACGAGATGGTGCGCAACTCGGAACCGGAGGCCGAGTACCAGAACGTGGGCGTCAAGACGTCGTCACGGTCCGGGAAGGACCGGCCGGCGCCCTGGAGCGGGGTGCAGTTCAGCGGCCCCGTCCACAATGACGACGCCGACGACCCGGCGCTGACGCCCGATGACGCTTGCTACGAGAACGTCTCCGCCGGCGGCCAGGCCGTCTACCAGAACTCGCCACTGAAATCGGAGGTCATCTACGACCAGCCGGTGAAACAGCGCCGGCGGCGGCGCAAGGCGCCCGAGGAGCCGCAGCAGCTCTACGAGAACGTGCAGTTCAGCGATCCGACCGGCGGCGAGTACCAGAACGCGGCGCTGCTCTCATCGTCACACCCGAACCTCGCCGAGCCCGACACCGTCTACGAGAACGTCGAGAAGGGCGTCGTCTCCGTGTCCGGCAACGGCCTGATCGCCTCTGGGCAGTACGATGTGCCCCGCACCGCGTCGCACATCTACGACGCGCCGCAGCGCACACGCGTCAAGCACGTGCAGCCTGTGGAGGCTGCGGAGTACGACTCGCCGCGACCAACGTACGGCCTCGGCCGCAGAGCCGAGCCGGCGTCGAGGTCGACGCAGATCGTGCTGAAAGGGAGCGCACCGACTCCGGCGGTGGAGCAGATTCAAGACTGCGACAGGGACTCGCTGGACGGCGACGGAGGACGGCGGCCCGACATCCCGTCACCAGGTGGGTGCTGCCTCAGGGCTGCGACAGGGACTCGCTGGACGGTGACGAAGGACGGCGGCCCGACATCCCGTCACCAGGTGAGTGCTGCCTCAGGGCTGCGATGTTGAGTAGTGCTGGGTGGACTCGGGGTATGGCGCCGAGTGTCAGGCTGCAAGGAGGCTCTCGGTACCTTCAGCATGGTATGGTCACTGCCAAGGAGGCTCTCGGTGTGGTAAAGGTTTTCTAGTGATTGCTAAAGGGGACGCTCACTAGTCGTTCCAAGCTTAACAAAAATGTAAAAAGTGTTAAAGTAGAGTGAGATGTCTAAGCCCTTGTCGTCTTGAGCATTACACGCCAGCAACCCGCTTTATGCTCGCGTTCCCATCGACTGACTCATACGCTAAATCTTCCACATGGCTGACGCCAAATCTGTTAAAACAGGGCGATCAAAATGCGCTCGTTCTAAAGCCAGATCATGACGAGCAGACCTGACTCGCAAGATGTCGCTTTGTCCTCTCTCTCAGAGTGCTCAAAAGAGCCCGTTAGTCGCGGCCTGTGACAGCCGGTGCGCGTTCCGGTTCACCATCTAATGAGCCCAGCCGCGTCACGCACCGTGACCGCTAACTGCCCCGATGCCACCATCAATCACACACGATTCCCGACCGCTCCAAAGAGAGCCTCGTTTTGTGACAAAATGTAAACAAGCCTGGGTCAAAGTGACGGTGCCGTTAGGTCAGTTTTGGTGAAGAAGAAGGAAAAAAAACTCAGAAAAGTGCACTTGACCGGACTGAGTCAGCCTGTGCCAACCCTGGTCGCTCGCACGGACATGGATTCGCCAGGGAGCTTATCAAGTACAGTCGAGTCGAGTATAACCTTTCATAAGAGCATGAACATTCTTCAACCAGCCAAATTGCATCCCAATGAACAATTTTAAAATACCGGGAATTAACGTTAGATCCGAATTTCAACCATAACACATCCCGAATTTTTAGACCATTTAATCGAGAAAACAAACTCCAGTTCAGTATTTTTGCAACTTGTCAACATTATATCAAGAGTGAGTATGCAAAGACGGTTGCTTATTTTTAGAGACGTAAATAATTAAGCCTTCAAAAGACGGTCAGAGAGCCTTAGCCGTCTAAAATAGTTGCAAAAAATGCCAGGGTTGCGACATGCTCTGTGGGTGGTTGAGGATGGCCCGGCTTCCTCTTGTCTCTTGATGATAGTATAACGACCAGAGACACAACGAGCCGACATCCACTGCAGTGTGTTCAGATGCTGAATCGTGTGTCACGATCGTTCACTCAAACGTGTCGCATTGCTTCGTTATATGTTGTGGCTCCTCTCCGTTATACCTATGTTTATTGTTTACCCGGTAGGCGGTAGCGATAGCGTACACGGTCCATCTGAGAGGTCAAAGCCACCGACCGCTGCGAAACGTGCTGACTCACACGACATATTGTCACTTCAATCCGTTCCTCTTGCAGGAACACTGTTTGGCCAAGTCTTTGCCACCTGACACATGCACAGTTGAATTAACTCAGCACGTGTTAAGCCAGGTTTCAAATGTGTATATAATGTTCTGGTGCCGGTCAATGACTTCTTTCTGACAGTATGCAATACCATGCGCTGGCATAACTCCTTCACCATGAATCATGGGCATATCAAAATTATATGTATTTACTAACTGTTACAACCTTTATTATTTGTATCAACCAGTAAGGAGCCGTAGTTGGCGATGGACGAGCGAGCGCGAAGGAAATGTATGGCGAATTTCAACTCCATCGGGCGAGTAGTTTCTGAGAGACACAAAAGGTGCGCACGTGCGCACGTGCAGAGGCACCCCACCCATGACTTGTGGGAAGGCGGCGGTTGAGGGGTCTCTAACTACGCACCATATGTAAACACAATCGGCTCAGCCCCTTCCTGATATATCTATATATATCTATATATATATATATATATATATATATATATATATATATACTATATATATATATATATATATATATATATAATATATATATATATAATATATATATATATATATATATATAATATATATATATATATATATATAATATATATATATATATATATATATATATATATATATATATATATATATATATATATATATATACTATATATATATATATATATATATATATAGTATATATATAGTATATAGATATAATATATATATATATATATATATAATAGGGGTGTGCACGTGCGCACGTGCAGAGGCACCCCACCCCTGACTTGTGGGGAAGTGGCGGCTGAGGGGTCCCTAACCACACACCAAATTTGAACACAATCGGCTCAGCCGTTGCAGAGCTTTTTGCGAGAAAACACTTTTCAACACCCCTTACGCGGTACGCGCCACGCGCAGTGGTAGTCACCCACATGAGTCAGCACCGATCTCAAACAGGGTAGGTTGGATGGGGCTGCTCAGCAAAGAAGTCCGCTTGTCAATCGGACGTGTGGTTGCAGATATATGACTCTCAAAAGCGTCGCCACGGGTCGGATCGGGTCGGATCGGGCCGGGCCGGGTCGGGTCGGGTCGGGGTCGGGTCGGGTCGGGTCGGGTCGGGTCGGTGTCGGGTCGGGTCGGGTCGGGTCGGGTCGGGTCGGGTCGGGTCGGGTCGGGCCGCTCATATTCAGATTGTTCCCATATACCACGGAAGGACGAGCGAGCGCGAAGCGCTCGCTTGTAATAAAGAGATGCTATAGGAATGCCTATCGACTTCAATTCATTGGCATGGAGTTATGGAATATGGATATCTTGTAGGTAGGAACTCTGGCTTCAATGCATGGATGATCTGTTCTTTTCTAGACTGGGGGAAAACTCCTTGTTCCATGCCTTTGTCTATGTTTGTTGTAGCTCTCGCATGCCATTGCATTCAGATAAAACAACGATAAATGCTTTCACTCACAGCTGTGCAGCGATGAGAAGCAGGCACAATAGCTGCGCCAAACTAAAACAGGCGATGAAATTCATGTGCCAATTAAGGGCATGGTTGACAGTAGGTATTATACAAAGCGTCGAAGCGATAATAAATACAATGTGCGACAGAAGTCATGCGCTAGTTACTTCCGCGTTACCCCTTGTGACAAATCCGCGCCTGATACGATTGTATTCCGTCACGGGTCGAAACCATAGAGTTGAAGCCCACCGTCTGGGCGTCGCAGTGGCTGTCGGAGTCGCGCGCGGAGTCGGAAAGGAGAGTCGGAGAGTCGCGGAGTCGGAGATCTTTGTCAGTCTATCTGAGAATCACTGCGCGTCAGAGCAGCGCGATTCGGACAAGTCGTGCCCCAGACCCGGACCCATTTGGACCTCTGATAGCCGCGCTGGCGTTAGATGACGGCCCAGCGTGCATACCGATGGCCTTGAAGGTGTGCTCTGATTATCTTCACGGATGTTGCATATTAACTTTATTTATATGACATATAATGAATGTCATACGACATTTGCTACGGTGCCGTGCCTACCCAAGCGAACACGCACCGGTTTTCGTTCATTAACGGTGAAATCCTAATCGTAGTTCCCTGTCACATGCTCACCACAAATGCGATCAGAACAACAAAGAGAACAACGGACACCGTGGCCTTAGTCAGCTGTCGTCGCGTTCGTCGTCGGCCCAGATGTGCCTGGACCAGAGCCGCCAGCTCCCAGTCACAGTCAGCACTGCTGGCCGTGCCCGCGCGGCGGCGGCGGCGGGGCCGACAGCGACACCGCGGGGCGTGCTGTGGTCATCACCGGGACCGTGTCCGTTACCTGGCCGTTCGTCTGTCCGTGCGACCGGTGGCAGTCCCGTCCCGTCGTCGTTACGTTACCGAACGATCCAGTGTCGGCCGTGATGGCGAGTCTAGACACGGTGTTTCGCCGTTAGTCGCATGCAGTCTCCGTTACCTGCAGCGCCGCGCTCGCGTCTAACACCTGTTGGATCTGACACGCGCTGTGCCTCCCGGGTGGGCAGATGCAGATATGGTGCCACTTTGTGACGTTGGTAAGAATGGTTCGCACTTCGCAGAGCGCTGGACACTGGACTGGACGTTGTGAATGTGCTCGGCTCGTTAACGCATGCAGTCGTTTTGCGGGCTGTGTCCGGTGCAGGGTTGATTCGTGTAGATGACGGTACTGAATGTGAAAAGCAGAGAAAGTGCGGGAAACTGTGGTCGCGAAAGGGTTTTTGGTGGTCGTTTTAGCACTCAGCTCCTTGCGTTGCGTCGATATTGTATTGATGTAAGAGTTCCAGCTCGAGATGTGATAAATGTTCCCGTCCGGAATGTTCGAGAGTGCGACTCGTACGCGGCGTGAGTCGTAACTTCCTCCGCCGTCCGCGATGTCACAGATGGTCAGATTTCTCACGGAGTACCCGTCCTCATCTTTCGCTGGAGAGATATCAGCTTTTAATTACTGTGAAATTCGGCTGTTCCTATCGTCTGAATTACGCAAGGCTCTTAAGTATGGTGACAAATTTGTCGGAACTAATATTTTGAGGATGAAATATTGTCCCGTGAGGAATAGAAGTCGGTCAAATGGAACAGAAACCCCAATTTACAAGCCGCTTCTTAATCCAGAGCATACCCACACTAATGTTTCATGCACTGGCTCCAGAATCCAGATACAATGATATACAATTGTACATTGTATACAATGCATCACCTTTGTCTTGGGGGGGGGGATATTTTCACACTATTCAATTGCCGAATCACGTTTTCTCTCATAGCGGAGCTGAACATAACACCATTAACATCGGACCACGTGAGTCGCGGCTGAATGATTTTATTGCCCAGACATTGAATTACGTCAAACCATTTATTACACCAGAACACTGACAGCAGTGGACAACGACTTTCCCTCTCTCTACGCCTCGTTCCACACGTGCCAAAACGACCGTGATTAAAACTATTGAGAAACTTTCAGCTAATCTCCCCAAACTAATGGACCGCCCTGAGGGTATTTTTTGCAGTTCCTTTTAAGTCTGCCATGTCAGCGTTTGGTGTTTGCCGCCTATCTTGAGGACTGACCGGCCTGCCATGTCAGCGTTTGGTGTTTGCCGCCTATCTTGAGGACTGACTGGCCTGCCATGTCAGCGTTTGGTGTTTGCCGCCTATCTTGAGGACTGACCGGCATGCCGTCCGTTCCAGACTACGGCAGTGACGGCGCGGACGGTGTGGACGGCATCCCCAACGACTACATCGGAGACGACCAGCTGGACGAGGGCCTGGGCGAGTCGGATGCGCGCAGCTACTATAACGAAGATCCGGGTGAGTGCTGCAGCAAGGACGGCATCTTCACAGCGCCGTGCGCCACACACCGCTCGGGCTCAAACTCACCGGAATTCCTCTGTTGGCATGCCTGTGTTAAAGGAAATAGTTCACCTTCGGATTTTTTTTCAGAACACGATTTTATTATATTTTTAATACAATTTCTTTTTTTCTTTTCAAAAATGGTCCTACATCGCGCCAATTCAGGACAGAAGGTCGTAAATTATTAATGTTATGGTGTGCATTATTGGTCTGCGCATGCTCCATGGCAGTGCTGGCACTTTCAGACGGTACGGTACATCATATATGCGCCGTATTCCTTCGCCAAAAAGTCAAATATCTTCGGCTGGAGAGTCTTTTCAGCCAAGAAAGTTCCAGATAAGGATTTCTCAACACGGGCTACACAACTGCTATTTCAGTTCAAAACCCATGTTGAAGGTGAACTATTTCCTTTAACTAACAACTACTTCATGATTATTTGATTATTCATGATGTTAAACTTCATGATTAATAAAGAACTTGGTAGATTTTGATGCGATCGAGGATAGCTAAAAATAGGGCAGCAGCGAGTGCTGCAGCACTAGATCGGGCACCCACCTAAATACGTGGTCTCACGGTGGGTCATAGTACACGGTCCTATGGTCCCACTCGCCGCTGAGTGGGACCACGGTCCTATGGTCCCACTCAGTGGCGGACAGCGGTTCACGCAGCGTGATAAAGGAGCGGTCAGCGGTAGACACCGTCTTGGCAGCCGACGAGCCGTGGCCGGCTAACTGCCCTCCAGAGGCTACACATCAGTACTGTGGTGTCCCGTTACCGTTTATCCCACCTACACTGCCTGGCAAGCGCGGGTTCACGCTATAGGATAAGAAGACAGCATACAGACAGTGTGTCTCAAAAGACAACGCCCACTTCCGCTGGTTAACTACACCGAATGGAGCCCAATCGGTATGTAAACATGCATGGGAACGCTGCGTTATTACCGCCCTGACAATCGTAGACACTGTGTGTGGTTTGTTCTCAATGAGTCTGTTTGTCGGTGAGTCGGTGACCCAGTCCCGGTCAGTAGTTGACACACGAGTTCAGCGACCACCGACCACGCATCCTTTCACCGCGTACAAACACGGACGTTTGGTGCAGCCCGAACACCCACGCTCCAAACCACAAACAAAACCGATAGGTTGTTGACCGGTCAACCAATCACCGGATCTGCCTGCATGTCTCGATTGATGCACGCAGAAAAGAGAGTATTTCGTATAACCAACGATAAGAGAACGGACACCCTGTGATACAGATATCAGCGGGCCCGGGCGAACTAATAAGAGGTGGAAACTGAAAGACCTTGGCAGGTAACACTGCGGAGTATTTGGCCAGTCAGCTGCCCAATACACCCTCTGACACCGTGGTACGAAGTGAAGTGAGAAAGCAGTGGACTTCTGACCACGGTGACCGTCCGCTAGCCACTCTCACACCCCGGGCCACTCTCATTTGACCGCGGGTCGTGACCGCGGTGTCCCGTCTGACCAGGGCCCGGGGTCGCCGGCACGTGACACGTGACACGGCACGTGACACACACCGCTGGACATCGTGTCTGGCCACCGCGGTCCGCACCACGGGCCCTTTCCCTTTCCCGGCGCCGAGTAGCACCTGGCCAATTTCTCACCGCCCTGAGTGACAGATGACGAGCTGTTATCTCTACCGCACGTTACCTGTCAGCATAATTTGACTAGTTATTCCCCTTTGTTGATTGCAGTGCTCATGTCCAGTTGTTTTTCCATCATCGTGTGGCACGTAGTCGCGAGTCCGCGAACAACTGATATATGACTCAGTGAACACCGTAATTGCATATCATCAGAGACTAGCTATTAGCTAGTTTAAACTTTTGTCATGCAACAGACTGTCTCTCCAGCCAATCCAAGGATCACGCAGGCCGTTCACGATCTCACTATACACATTACTGCAACTCACTCCTGACTCCACCTGACCGTCACGTGACCCCCATCACGTCCCGCTTTGACCGTCACGTGACCTTCACAGGATTGGAGGTGATCCTGGAGGAGCCGGAGGACGAGTACGTGACGTCCTCGGAGGAGGAGGAAGAGCCGCAGGAGTCGCCGCAGAGTCGCTCACTGCACTCGCTCGAGGGCTCCGAGGGCATCGGCTCGGCAGAGGGCGACTCGGGGTCGAACGCCTCCGTCGAGTCCAGCAGCGGAGTCCACAGTCCAGGTGAGTTCCCGCAGGACTCGGGTCCTCATCATAGTGGATTGGTGGGTGGGGGCGCGGATGAGTTCAATCATCAGTCGGGTTAGTAAACTTCATGTGTTTGTTGATCGCGTTATTTAACGCTACTTGCAGAACAATGGATACAAACGACAGTGAAAATGCAAACGTCCATAAAAAGAACCCGTTCCTCGGCTCTAAACAGACATTGTTTACTTGACAAAACACTTCCTGGTTCAACCATGCATCTGTGAACTCAGCTGTGACTTGCCCGCCGTTCTGTGTAGTTTGCGCCGCTGTGCGAATCCAACTGCGGTGTGACGCTGCAGTTCGCGCCGCTGTCTCAGGATGGATCCGCAGCGGACCTCTCGTATGGGTGACTCCGCGGCGCGCCTGTCCCAGGCCGTATAACTGGGTAGTGGGCACGGCCGCACCCCAGCCGTGCCATTTCCACGGAGTCTGCCGGCACGATGGACCGCGGCCCGGCCGGCGGGTGTTCCGCGCTGGACCGAGGAAGTTATTCCTGCTGAACCGGGCGGTTATTGCCGATAAATGGGTGGAGGCAGGTGGTAACGGCCATTACCCCCCCCCCTCCCCGGTCACCCGCCGCCCACCGCGAGTTGCCCATCACCCACTCTACCAGATGCAAGCCGCCCACAACCCGATGCCCGCCGCCCACAACCCGATGCCCGCCGCCCACAGCACGTTGCCCGCCGCCCACCGGCTGCTTCATTGCAGGTTATTTACTCTGATACCAGCAGCGAGAGAGATAGCAGCTGTTGATCGGAATGTGGATCAGATGGTGAGATAGCTGCAGTTAGCTCGGCTCTGTTGATCATGCTCGAACAGAGTCGCAGAGTCGAACGGGAGGGTCACGGTCGGATAGAGCCGTGATCCATCTCCTGACTCCGGAAACACACCATCACGGATGGTCTGCGAGCCGGCGCCGCCACTTCTCACACCTGTCACCGTTCAGAGGCTGTTAGTAACGGGTACCTCCGAGAGCGCCCGCACGGGTGACCGTGACGGCTGGCTCTGACGTCATCAGTTTATCTCGGCTCCCGACAACACTGTGCTCACCAGACACGTAGCCAGGATTTCGTCCAGGAGGGGGGGGGGGGGGCTCGAAAGGGCCCCTTCCCGAGCGTTGAAAGGGCCAAACAAAACGGATGAAAGGGCACGTCACAAGGATGGAGAATGCAGTATGACAGGTATGGCATGGGCCATGCCAACTTGTAGGAGCTGGAGTTAGCGAACTGCCATATCAAGTTTGGAACCATCGACACCAATTTGAAATCAGCTATATCAACTTGGAATATTTTTAAGATCAAGACCTGAAACTCTTAAACAAATTGCGCCGCGGAGCGGCGCCAAAATTTTGAGTCTTATGCCCTGGATATGCTTTCTCATCAATGCGTCGCATTGCGTATGGTGCGGACCTCTAAAAATGTTATATTGTGCTTTTAGAAGTGCTGTAAAAAAGTGCCAAAGTGAACAATTTTGCCCGATTATATAGGAAAGTAGCAACATAACACATAAATGCGCCGAGAAACGGGCCGTTTTTTCTAATCCGCATATGATTGAATTTGTAGTTAAATTGCGCCGCGGAGCGGCGCAATTTTTTTGAGTTGTATACCCTGGACAACTGCATTCTTACTGTTAAAAGGCCCAGGGTCCCTTCAGATCGTCTAGGGGCCCGTCCGACCTTTTCAACGCCCTTCCGACCTGTTCAGCGATTCATCTGGGATCCGCGAAGCGAAAAGACATGATGTGGAGTGGGTGATATATAAAATACAAAGAGGGCTTACTCTACAAGAAGAAAAAATCGGAGCTTTCGGGTAAATTGTAACACCCTAACGAAGGGTGTTACAATATACCCGAACGCTCCGCTTTTAATATTTGTATCGTGGAGGAAGTCCTCTTTGTATTTAATCTTCATCTGAGATCTCTACGTTTTTTTGGCCTTCCGGTCTGACCAGGGACTCCTCTGACCTTCCAAGAAGCCCCCTTTGTGTGTCAAGAGGCCCATTCGGCCTGTTCAGAGGTCCTTCCGACCTGGCCAGGGGCTGCACTGGCTGCTTTGTCGCCCTGCCGACATGCTCAGGGGACCCTCCGACCTGCCCAGGGGCCCCTCCAGTCTGGATAGGAACTCATCCGGCATGTCCAAGGGCCCTTCCGACCGGCCCAGGGACCCTTTCGGTCTAGCCAGGGGCCCCTCTGATTTGCCCAGTAGCCCCTCTGATCTGCCCAGCGACTCTTCTGGTTGGACTGCGCTGACTGCTTTGTCGCCCTGCCGACATGCTCAAGGGACCCTCTGATCTGCCTTGGGGCCTCTCCGTGCTGGCTAGGGGCCAATTCGGCATGTTCAGGGGCCCTTCTTACCCACCCAGGGGTCCTTTTGGTCTGGTCAGGGGCCCCTCCCATCTGCACAGGGGCCTTTTGAACTTTACAGGAGCCCTCTGGTCTCTCCAGGGGTCCCAGCCTTCTAAGGGGCCCTTCCGACCTGACAAGGGACTGCGCTGGCTGCTTTGTCGCCTTGCGACATGCTCCGAGGGCCCTCCGACCTGCCCTGGGGCCCCTCCATGCTGACTAGGTGCCCGTTCGGTACGTTCAGGGTCCCTTCTGACCCACCTAGGGGCCCTTTCGGTCTGGTCAGGGCCCCTCTGACCTGCACAGGGCCCTTTTAACTTCCCAGGGACCCTCTGGTCTGTCCAGGGGCCTTCCAACCTGTTCAGAGCCCTAATGGCCTGGCAAGGGACTGCACTGGCCGCTTTGTCGCCCTGCCGACATGCTCAGGGGCCTCTCGACCTGCCAAGGGGCCCCTCTGTACTGACTAGGGGCCCATTCGACGTGTTCAGGGGCCCCCTGACCCGCTCATGGGCCCTTTCGGTCTGGCCAGGTTTCGGCCAAGTTTCGGTTTCGGTCGGCTCTTGACATGCACAAGGCTCTTTTGAACGTCTAAGGGACCCTCTGGTCTTTCATAGAGGGTCCTGGTGGCCCAAAGGACCTCTGGAGTGCTCTAAACTATCTAAAGACCACGCTTCACGCGGTAAAGAGCCCATGATATCGCGCTTCGCGCGGCCTGTTTGGCCCTTTTCGGCGCGCCGAAAAGGGCCCTCCTGGCCTCCAGCCCCCCCCCCCCTCCCCTTGGCTACGTGTCTGGTGCTGACTCAGACCGTCTTCAGACAAACTGCTTACGGCTGATTCGATCCGGTGCGGTGTCCTGGCGTACATACATAATACCCGTCTCTATCACTGGCCAAGCCACCGTTCGGCCGACCGACCGGCAGACCAATCTCGGCGCGAGCGAGCGAGCGGACGTGGCGGCCCCGATGTGCACTCTCTGTGACGGACGTGTTGACGGACGTCGCGGCCACACCGGCTCCCGGCTCGGGCCGGTAACGGATCTCGGTGCCGCCGAGGCTCCGCCGCCGTCACCGCCGCTGCCTGACCTGGTTACACCGGCACCGACCGGCCGAAGCTGGACCCGACCGGCGCCGGACAGCCGGACAGCCGGGCAGCCGGGCAGCCGGAAAGCCGGACAGCCGGACAGCTGGACAGCTGGGCACCCGGACAACCGGACAGCCGGACAGCCGGACAGCCGGACTAGCGATCAGCAGCATAACGATGCCGCCGAGGTGACGTGCTAGCGGTCACACAGGAGCGGCGAGCCGCCGTGGACCTCTCGAGGCGCGGGACAGGCTCCAGCGGCACGCTGTCAGCACACCGGTGTCATGTCGCGCGGGGATGACACGGAGCTGTGTGTCTGTGTCAGCACACCGGTGTCATGCCGCGCGGGGATGACACGGAGCTGTGTGTCTGTGTCAGCACACGGTGTCATGCCGCGCGGGATGACACGGAGCTGTGTGTCTGTGTCAGCACACCGGTGTCATGCCGCGCGGGGATGACACGGAGCTGTGTGTCTGTGTCAGCACACGGTGTCATGCCGCGCGGGATGACACGGAGCTGTGTGTCTGTGTCAGCACACCGGTGTCATGCCGCGCGGGGATGACACGGAGCTGTGTGTCTGTGTCAGCACACGGTGTCATGCCGCGCGGGATGACACGGAGCTGTGTGTCTGTGTCAGCACACGGTGTCATGCCGCGCGGGATGACACGGAGCTGTGTGTCTGTGTCAGCACACCGGTGTCATGCCGCGCGGGGATGACACGGAGCTGTGTGTCTGTGTCAGCACACCGGTGTCATGCCGCGCGGGGATGACACGGAGCTGTGTGTCTGTGTCAGCACACTGGTGTCATGCCCCGCGGGGATGACACGTAGCTGTGTGTCTGTGTCAGCACACCGGTGTCATGTCACGCGGGGATGACACGGAGCTGTGTGTCTGTGTCAGCACACCGGTGTCATTCCGCGCGGGGATAACACCTGGAGACACGGAGTTGTGTGTCTGTGCTCACTGGACCGTGTCGGCCGCTATCAGCTTGTCACACAGCTGTGCCCGGGATTTCAGGGAAGACGGACGCGCTTATGTATTGTTAGCAAATGCTAGGTAATAGGTATGCATCAGTGCAAGTCATTTGTTTAATGTTTAAGTGCTGTTGACATTTCTGTAGCCCGGGCAATGGGCTGTTTGTGATATAGTTGTTTGTGATGCATTTGTGATGCGTGAGAAAGTGATTGCAATATTTTACTTCATAGAGTCGTGATCTCCGAACTGCTTAAAGGCACTACCCCACCTTAACATTATATTTGAGTTGAGATAGCCATTTTGATGACTTGGCATTGAAATTAAGTATGGTAATTGGTAACAGTTAAAACAACCACAATGATCTAATCAAAACGATATTCGAGTTTGATTTTGACATCTTTAAAAAAATAAGGCCCATGTGTATTTGAATAGGGCCTCTAAACCGACAGCGTCGTCTCTCTTTACCCAACTGGTAATGATAGTCGACTTGCTTTAAGGTCAGCCTTGGAATATTTTCGTCTTTCATTTATCGATCCCCGGGTGGTTCGCAATCTGGAGGCTAGCACTATCAGCTGGAATTGATCCAGCAGTTGGCCGCCAGGGACCGCTAGTGAGCCAGGGTGTTATGACGTCGCAAGCAAATGGTACCAGTTAAATATTTAATGCTAAATATTTAGTTATTTATAAATAAATAAATCACTCAATACCATTTGCTTGCGACGTCATAACACCCTGGCTCACTTGCGGTCCCTGGCGGCCAACTGCTACAACTCCAGCTGATAGTGCTAGCCAATCTAGACACCGGGTGGTTCGCTTTTTCTGCGTAATAGATGTCGACAAAAAATTGTGCCATATATTTGGCAGCACAAACGATTTCCCTGTTATTAAAAAAATCATATGACGTCACCAACCCAACTTTCCGCTTAAAACTAAAAGCTGAATATCTTCCAAGATAAGCATTGTTTTCGGGACAAAAGTTCACGAACATGTTCAGCTGACTTCGCCCGACATGTAGACATACAATTAAGTGTGATTCGACAACTTGCAAAAAGGTGTGACAGTCCCTTTAACCCTCGCCCTACGAAGAGGGTCCTAAAACGACCCCCTGAGGTTTTTCTTGCATAACTTTTTACACATGCGGCGCATTTTACTGAAATTTTTAGTAGCTGAGTATACTACAATTATACGTATGCTGCAAAAATTTCATTGAAATTGGTCGAATAATTGGGGAGATAATGATGTTTTTATGACGCCATGTTGGTGAGAAAGAAAAAAAAGATAAATGTTTGAAAAATCGTAGAAAACAGAGTTTTGAAGCAAATTGCAAACGCAATTAAGTAAAGATATAAAATGTCATTTTCTTTAAAATGGCAATCTCGGATTTCGAAATTTTGTTTTTTTACTCCTAAAAATGAACAAAAACTGATTTGTTTTGGAAAATCACCACAAAATCAGATTTTTCGAAGAGGTTAAAAAAAACGGAATATATGTGAGAGAATTGAGTATGGACAACCAGTAACAACCAACCAACTGAGTATGTGTCAAACCAAATTTCAAAGCAATATCTCCTTTTTTGACTGAGTGATGGCTCCCTAAGTGTACGAAACTAAAAAAAAAAATTATAACATTTTTTAACATTTTGAAACAACTACATTTTTTTATAACTTCTTTGGGCTTTTTTGGACCAGAAACGAATAAATAGTTACATTTTCTGTATTTCTGAGACAAAAATGGTTTAGGAACATGCCTTTTTATTTACATTTATCAATTTCTAATTTAGAGGTTTTCTGACAGAGCAAAATCGCTGTTCTGGACGTGGTCGATCGAGGTCATTCACTTGACCTGGAAGGTCACTCGTTGACCTGAAACCTAAACATTGCATACCGTTAGATTCCAAACATGACAGGCAACATCTTAGTTCTTACCGCGCTGCTCTATCTTGCTTGGTTTGGAAGTTACCAGGGGGTCTTTTTAGGACCCCTCCCCCCGTAGGGCGAAGGTGAAAAAGCTCCCGTAGGGCGAGGGTTAAGGGTGAGCTGGCATTTGTATGCTATTGTGAGCCATTTTGAGCGTGTAAGTATCTGACAATGTTCTCTCTTTCTCACTGCCGGGAATAGCAGAACGCATGGCGAGTTACTTCGGAATACCGATGTAGCAGTACCGGTAACAGCAGGAATTTGGAAACCGGAAGGTTGAATAGGAGGCCCTAAAACTGAGGGCAGAGACCCGAAAGTCCAGGATCGGGAGCCGGGATCTGGGAGACGAGATCGGTGTGATGCCAGTAGTCGAGGTCTGAGAACCAGGAGTCTGGAGCCTGGGCCGTAGATCCTAGCAGTGCGTAGCCGGCCGTCTGGATTGGAGAGACGACAGTGGCGGAAGCTGGCGTGACGGACGGCGCCGCCGCCGCTCCGGTCCAGTGCGTCGGCGGCGTCGGAGCGTGCGTCGGGCGGCCATCTGTCGCGCCGGCAAACGGACGGCGGGCTGGCCGCTCCCACACGCGCAGTGTGGTCCGTCCGCCGACGGACACCGCCGGCCGCCGGACACGCCCCGGACTGCCGGGTTGCCGGGACAGGCACTTCCTGGGTCGCCAACCGAGCCGCTACGCAGAGGTTCCGCTCGGTTAAAATGCTCGGCCAGGCGTGAGTGCCAGCTTCGTGGAACGCCTACTTCTCGCCAGGGAAGACAATATATTGACGGTATTCGTTGTTGACAGTGTCACCATTTTCGGAGAAGCATTGGTTGGATGCCTTTCAGTGCAGACATTACCTATATGGGTAGTTTCTCATTAGACTAGGTACAGCTCCCGAATTGTTGCAGCAAAAGTCCGCACTAGTTTTCACCTGGGTCACCACTGTATTTGAGATGATCACTAGATCAGTCATCGTTCTAGTTACCTCCAGAGGGGAATGTCACCTGACGGGTCTGCGCGGTGCGATCACGGGTCACTAGGACAGGTGACCGGTCACCTATCTGATCGATCACCTGTCTGCACGCTGACGAGGCGTGCAGTCCCTCCCGCAGCGGCGGCAGCGGCGGACACCGGGATGATATCACCCGTGTGCACGTGCGGCTGCAGTGCACACGGTGACGCTGGCCGGCCGGCCGCATGCCCCACTGTACCGCGACCTCGCCGGGCAGTGACCACTGACCAGACATCGGCATTGTGACGTCACCCGTGTGTTCATCTGCGGCTTGTGAATGCATTCAGCTCGGACAGCGTCACCCGAACAGGGTCGCTGAGAGACGGAGAGAAGTGGCTAACGGTCTCCAGATGCATCGTAACGACTTGAAAATGACAATTAGTCGGCCATTAGACAGTTCTCAGGCACTGTAGCTGTGAATGAGCCGTCCACAGATGAACGGACGAACGGACGGGCGGCGGCGGCGGCGGCGGCGGCGGCTGGTTCCTTCCCGTCTGCGGCTTCGGCCGTCGCTCCACGGTTCTGCCGGCTGGCTGCGGTGGCGTGCTGCGCCGACGTGCACTCGGCCGGGTCGTTACCCCTACTAAACACAGCCGGAAGCTCCGTTGTCTCCGTCTGACAGCCGGGTAGGCTGGGGCAGCTCCGTCTGACAGCCGGGTAGGCTGGGGCAGCACCGTCTGACAGCCGGGTAGGCTCAGTCTCAGTCGGGGCAGCTCAGTCGGGGCGCCAGTTGGCGTGCTCCGCCGCAGTGACCGGGCCGGGCTGAGAGGTCACAGTCGGAGCTGGGAGGGTCGGGGCTGACACAGACCGGTGCGTCGTGTCGCGGAGTCGAGCCAGAGACGGGCGCGGCATGGAGACGGGCGCGGTCTGTGGCGCTGATGGCCACACGGCATGCGTTATACATTATATCCAGAGACGGACCGGAAACCGCCAGCGACCAGCCAAACTTCCAAAGTTGTGTGACAAGTTCCAACTATTCTTCACCTCTGCTACTGAGCTCGCTACTGTATTACACATGATCAGTAGTCAGGTCACCTTTCTGGTTGCATAAGGCACGGAATGTCACCTGACGGGTCTGTTGTAACGTGCGATCACGGGTCATTATAGTCACAAGTTTCCCCATCGGTCTCCACTAGGACATCATATATGTATACGATTTAAATGTAACTGGGTTGTTGAAGATGGGAAGCTTCCTCAATGCTGTAAATAGTTCCGAAATTATCCGTGGAAAGAATTTCAGTGCAGGAGGCCGTCAATTATACCGTCACAAATTCGGTAATAAGGCATCATGTACCATCCGCGGGTTAAAGGAAATAGTTCACCTTGGAAATTTTTTACCCAACACGATTTGATTATATTTTTGCATACAATTTCTTTTTATATTGTCAAAAATGGCCTTATATCGCGCCGATTCAGGACAGAAGGCCGTACATTTTTATTGTTTATCAAAACTATATGCATACTCTCTGAGTCAGAGTCCTGACGTCACGCGAATGTAAACAATGGTTCAGCCAATCAGATTCGAAAGTAGTCGCGTAAAGATAGACTCGCATTAGAGATGTACCAACCGGCGGCCGGCGATCGCTTGCTAGCACCAGCTGCAAGCTGATTGGCGGATGGTATAACCTCTGCCCGGGCTAAAACCAGTACAACATTCTTTCGCCAGCACCTCATTCCTTCGCCAAAAACTCAAATATATTCGGCTGGAGTCTTTTCAGTCAAGAAAACTTGCAGATAGGGGTTTCCCAACACGGGCTACAAAACTGCTATCTCAGTTTAAAACTAATGTTGAAGGTGAACTATTTCCTTTAACTCCCAGATTCTTGCAATCCAAATATCAAACCAAACATAGGTTAGAAAGCGACCCGCCTTAGTCAGGCTACGGATGTTGTGGAGTATCACTGCTGGAGACGGATGGCGATGATGCTGCAGTCCTCACTGTCGCCGATCCCGGGCGGAACAACCTGCCGTCACCCTCCAACTTCCCATCCCTGACGAATCGGCCGTCACCCTCAACTTCCCATCCCTGACGGATCGGCCGTCACATTCAACTCCCATCCCTGACGGATCGGCCGTCATTGTTAGAGGCGGTTAGTGACAGATGGGGTGCAGTTCCTGGGTTTTGTTCACATGGCCAGGGGAGATATGTTTACAGGAGGCTCCAACCGGCCCTTCCGGATGTGTGGATTGTTTTCTTTCTCAGCAGTGGTTTGGCCATTTCTTCTCAACGATTGTAATTAAAACTGTCTGTACTTTTAAACTCATGTATATAAACTAGTGGCCGAAATATGCCCCTAAATATTTGGATGAATTTGTTCGAAAATACTGTTCAAGTCGTAATCCGTCATATAGCATGGCTCGCATTCGGGTGAAAAGAATGTTA